>JABUQX010040807.1:37500-43511 GCA_015478945.1 Trachelipus rathkii
GCACAGACGAAAAATTGAATTTTACTATATATATTATATAGTATTATATAATAAACTATAATAATATAGCTATATGTATATTATAATTATATATAATATGATATATATATATATAATAAATATCATACAGTGATATCAATTAATTGTATTCAAATTTACATAATTAACTATTTACAGCACACAATCTACGAACTAACCATTTGAGGACTTTGATTTTTAACATGCTGATGGCGGAAAATGATTCGTAAAATTCCAAATTAATTTGGCAAATTTATTATATTGTTCAAGGAATTGCCAAATCTGATCGTTGACTAATAAAAGATCTAGTTGGAGGGCACAAAAACAACTTGCAAGAGTTAAATCTCAAATAAATAGATGCTTAATTTAGGCTATTAATTTAGCTAATTCCGCAACATGGCCGGTGCAGTAAGCAAATGCCTAAATGTTGAAAAAACAATGTTCAAAACTTTTTGCTCTTTAGTTAACCTTCTTAAAATGCTTTTTATACACCAAATATTAGTCAAATAATGGCGTAATTCAGATTGTTCGATGACAAAGTGACAACAACCCCTTTTAGTAGGAGTAAAAAGGATACGCAATCAGTTAAAAGAATTTATGTAGTCACGCGTTACAAAGCTGTTTTTTTTTTAAGATTTCGCTATGAAAGTTTAAAGAATTAGAACCAGATTCAGAATGGTATTCTGGCATTATCAGATGATGGTATTAAGTTGGTAAGGTTTCTAAATTGTTAACGGTTTAACAATTATATAATCGAAAATATTTTAATTTGATTATATGTTTATACAACTTCACCGATTGTAATTAACAGCCTTCTCTCACAAAATACACTGACATAATACTCTCAAGTCTCAATTCAGTTTTGTGCGCGAGTACGTTAACTTGCAATATCGATATAGGAGAAATAGCTATTATCTTTTTAAAATAAATATCTTTGTCGTCCAATTCACCACATTAAATGCCAAACGTACGATAATTTTTCAAGAAGAAATTGTTTTATAATTTAGAAAGTAAGTTCAAATAAAGTAAGTTCAATATATATATATAGTAAGTATATATATATATGATATATATTATATATATATAATTAGGTTTAGCATTAATTAAAAAGTATATAAATATCATATATATATATATATATATTAAGACGTAGTAGAAGAAGAGAGAGATTAGAGAGAGAGAGAATAAAACATTTAAACAAAAAAGACAGTAAGAAGCACATGGCCTATCGAGACTGTCCATGTTAGAACAGAATCAGTCATGCAAACAGTAAGGTTGCGTTGAGCTATACCTCAAAACGATTATACCACAAAGTTTAGAAAAACACCGGGAAAAAACTACATTTGAACCACTAGAATTTGTCATAACTAATAGCTAGACAGCAAATTCTACACTTAAAGGAAAAAAAAACTAATGTAAAGAACAACGCTAAACTAACAGCTTAATATTATAGTAATATCATGACAAATTTAACTTAATTAATACTGTAATAAAACCCGCCATTTAGCCTTGAGTTCAAATAATACCTATATGTGACGATACCAAAATCCATTAACTCTCCAATCCTTTCTTTTAAAGATTAACAAGCTCCTTGCAAATGCATCAGAAATTCCAAAAAGCTTCTATATCAAGGATTGGCATGTCTTTCCTCTTATTTCTATTATTCCCTTGAGTCCGCTCCGTGCGCCTACTATAAAAATTTATTGCTCTTCCGATTCATAGTTAATGTTTGTGAATTGTTATCATGTTCGCCACTCAGTAAATCGCCTTTCTACAGAAAACTTTACTAATTCTTCAATCGCACTTGCTCATAGCTCTAATAATTATGCTTGTGCTTCTATCTGGCATCTGTCCTAGCATATATAATTTTTTTTCTCTTTTAAATAAGGGCGCAAACTTGTCACAATACTCAATACTGTCAACGACTGTACTATTCTTATATTACAGTTTACTTAACTCTTTGTTTTTTAACAAACCGCGGATTGTTCATGGCCAGCATCTTTAGCTTATTCTTCTTCCAAACACTGATTCTACTTTCACAAATAACTGCTTATAATCACACAAATTTTTCTGTCCACAGACTCAACCAGTCTATTCATACAGTAGTTAAAAATTTTTATTTGATAACCTAGGGAAGAAGTACACTGTTCACATTGTCCATTTAGTGTACTCACTTTTTCTACTTCACTAACCACTCTTTATATCCAACAATTATCACCACCTATTACTACATTCTCTTGGCAACTATACTTCTACAAGCGGCTTATTGGGGAACCTTATGAAAGTTTGCTAGTTCTAAATATACTTAGGCAATATACTTGATCCTCGAACGCATCCGTAATGTATTGCCAAATTCAAAGGTTGTCGACATGACATGACCTTTCTAACATTCTGGGATTCGTAACACTTGTTATTCCAATACTGTTCTCTGAATATGACCTTTCACGGTAACTTCGAAACCTTTGAAGCCCGAGAAATCAAAACATAGCAAGATATGTTTAAGTTATTTGAACCATGATTGTAATTTCCCTCTCATGCACCTTCTGCCCATTCATAATCTTATCGAGTATAGAATCATCGTGCTTTTCATCCAACTCTTATTGTGTCATAACCGAGCCCAGATCGTCGTCAGCCTCACAAATCTCTTGAACTCGCTTAAGATCAGACCTCGCAAATTCAAATCTTGCAACACAAAAGTACCCTTATCTCTCCCAGTTTTCGATCATTCGTAGCACCCTCCTGGTGATGCTTAAAATAATTACTCATCCCACACAATCAATAATGTATTATAATGCGCTATAGAGAAGATATAGAACATTCTGCACATCCTGTTACTATTATGACATTTTATTAAAACTACCAAACAGTACTCAAAGTCTTAGTTCAGTGTTGGTTGGTCGATAATTGGCCAAGTTGAAATCTCCTAATGAGTAATTGAAAAAATAGTTTATGTTTTTTTCTAAGTATTTTATTATTATGTGTGAACTTTTGTATCTTGTGTGAAACTTTTTAAAATAGATATAGCAAGGGGAGGTATAACGCTTAGATATTATATTACATTAATGTAAGAACATGTACATTCTTCCGCTCTCCAAGTTTTGATCTAAGAGTGCATGTTTCATAAGTATCAGTATTCTGAGAAAAATTAAATCGGCCTTTTCTGATAATAGTAATTTAAGAAATTAAAACGAAGAAACTGATATTATATTTTAGTAAATTTTGTCTATACAATCGATTTAAGATGAATAGACAAACAGTTAAAAATTGTGGACCACTATTACCCCAAAAAGCAAATACATACTAGCGCAGTGAAAAAATAAATCTGTGCTACCGTGGAGACTTGTTCACAACGAAGGGTCCCGGATAGTAAGATCCCCAGAGATTACGTGCTAATAGTCAACTGAATATTCGTAGAGTGTTTCTGACAGTGTGACGCCGGATGCTGTCGCAATAACGACTAACTGGATATTTATATATATAAAATATATATAATAGATATTATATTAATATATATATATTATATATATGATATAGTATAATATATACTTATATAGATTAGTATACTATATTAATGAATAGTGACATGATAGACTATATTATTTATTCATTATTATATTATTATATGATTTTATATATTATTATATAATTATTATTATTATAATTATTATTAATTACATTAATTATATATTACAATTACATATTATATTATGTATATATATTATTGTTATAATTAATATATGTTATTATTATTATACGTGTTAAAAAGTATATATATTTCTTTTAGTAATAGCTATTATAATATAATAATATGATATAGTATATAATATATTATATATATATATACTATATATTATATAAATATAATATATATATATATATATATATATTATAGTTATAGTAAGTATATTTAAAATTGATATGTAGATCTGATAGATAGCTGTAGACCCCCAACAACAATCTACACGCCGAGATACCAATACAGTTTTGTATCGCACGAAACACACTTCGAAGCACATGTTACCCCTTTCCATAATCAGGTGCAATTACTGGCATGGAAGCAATAGTCATGTCGTCTAGAAATTCTGTAGTGAATACTTGCAATCGTGCCCGTACTGCATATTATGGATCGGCCTAGTGGTTAATGCACCGGTTATTTAACTATGCGACGCGTATTCCAATGTGATCCTCTTATGAGATTCAATATCTCCTGTGCCCTTCATTAAAAACCAACCTCCTATGGTGCAACCACAACATTCTGCGGCCATCTTTTCCCATATACATGAAAATTGCGAACGCTGCTTCTAAAACACTGACCATCTGGCAAAGAGGGTCTTGTTCCTTAGGGGGCTCATTGCACCCAGGAAGCCCTCCTGACACCTAAGCAAGGCATTCGCGGAGTTAAATGCCAGGGGGGTCCTGTTGTAAACTTCGTCAAAATGGCAGAGAAGCAATCCTATATCCCACTGACAGTAATAAATGTAATTCATAACGCATTTGATTTTCACCGAAAACACCTGGCTAACTATTGGTCCTCCTAATTGAAAAACCACATATATTAAATAGATAAGTAATGACTGTTTTGCGCTTATTCGCAGAGACAATCAACTCATTTTTAAATTAAACCTTAACAGGAAGGCTTGAAAACATTTCTATTCTTTTAATATCGAACAATCCTACGTTTTTTTGAAATATTTGGATTATTACAACAAAATTCTTTTCTCAGATAGAATAAAATTCGTAACACCTATGCAAATAATTAATTAACCAAACCCTAAATAAATATAATATAAATTATAGTTTATATATATATTGCTTAGGCTATTGGAATATATATAAATATATATATATATTTTTATAATATATATTACTATATAGATTTTTTGGGGGGAAAACGGAAATTTTGTAGTTCTTCATAAGAATATGAATGAAATTCATTTCGTTATAAATGTTATATTTTGACGTATTGAACATAAATATTGGCCGGACACCCATGGATTTGATTATCACCTCCAGCGATGGTATCCTGAATATATAGGCCCTTTGAGTATCAGCCACATATGATGAGAAACTGGGTTCTTAAAACTGCTGATAGCGTTCTTTTTTGGGGACGTGATGGTCTATGTTACTGCATCGGTATTTTAACACTTGCACGCGGTGTCATGTCAAATCGCATGGATGAGAAAAATCTCTGAGAATTACAAGAATATAGGAAGGCAAGAAATGCTGCCATTCTGTCGGGAGAAACAGTCCCCCTTCCCCTTTCTCTAAAGCGGGGAGCTAAAGACTTAAACACACCAATCCGTCGAAGAAAATTCTATATTATTTTTATATTATTATTATTTATCTATCATATTCATTATACTATTTCAAAAATTGTCCTTTTCTCTGTAAGAACAGTCAAAGATTACCTCAACTTCAAGCGGGAGCGAAAATCAGAAAAGACACACCAATACGTCGAAACAAATCTATTATATATCAAATCATTAATTATATATATTCTTTCTTTATTGTAGGGTCATAACAGATGTAGCCCCAAACTGACATTACTTTGAAGTATGATGAGAGTCTGCTGACACTCCTAGATTATCTCTGATTAATTTAATTAATTGGTTAAGTTCAAAAACTTTTTTAAACTTTATTTTTCAAATACTAATCTCTTATTTATTATCTCCTGATAGTGTAGTCGGAAAATATTTAATTTTAAAATTTTAAAATTTGTTATTTATTATTTTAATATTATACATTATCCATACAGACACTCTCAGCGGCCCGAGAACCGTTCGGAATTTATTTCATTCAGACCTGGAATCTCGAAAGATGCGCCAGATGCAAACGACCACCACACCACCTCCGGTGACACTTACAATCAACTTAAGAACATAGCTTACCTATTAGGAATTTTCTTGAATTTCAAAACAAGAAAGAGAAAGTTCTCAAGAAATAAATTGCAAGGAATAAGAAATTTTCTAAATGAATTATTGAATATGAAAATA
>JABUQX010040808.1:2500-5000 GCA_015478945.1 Trachelipus rathkii
TATTATTTTTAAGTCATGTGAATGGTTTGTTATAGGTAAGAAATAGTTATTAACTTTTTGTTTTATTACTTTCTTATAAACTGGTAAATCATGAATTTCTTGGACGGGGTTTCGCAATTGATTATTAATTGATAGTGCTGATTCCAAAAAATGTGAATCGGTTTTTGCATATCACATCGCATTTGTGAGATATTGTATGTAACACAGATTTGTAAAATTTTCTGACTTTTTACTTTTTCATGTAGGCCCTAACCTAATGGATTATGATATATATATATTATATATATATATTATATAATATATATATTATATTATATATATATATATATATATTATTATATATATATTATATATATATATATAATACTATATATATATAATAATTCGGATTATACTGAAGGGAGAGAAACAAATGCAATGATATGATACAATGTCTTTGATAGATATTGTTAAAACACATAATTACAACTATGAAAAGAGTAATATGGGACAAACAAGTGAGATGTAAATTAGAAGGAATGGGTTAGTGTAATGTAACATGACTACGATGGTGAGTAACTTTCTCTCGTATACGATCTAATGTGCATAGCGTCTGGAATATCCATCATCAAGCTCCAAAATAGTCGGTGCCATCATATTGATTATCACTTGCCCTGGTAACGTCTTTCCATGAACTTTAGATCTTTATGGAAGCGTTCACCTCTCATCACTAACATCGCCTAGGTTATCCGGAAATTTTCTTGGGTGAGAATGTAAGTAGTGAACTTTATACTCATTCTACATCCATGGGAATGAAAACTGTCTAGCAGTTCCTGTACAATGTTAGTGGTTCCCGGCTTTCCTGTTCCCCAGAAAATTCTGTGCTACATCTGAAAAAGCATTCCACGCTCTTGCCTCTATCACAGTCTTTGTTGTAGCAAAGGCAGCATCACGGAGGAGTGTCCGTATTTGTGGGCCATCAAATATCCCAGCTTTTTTCTTCTCGTCACTCAGACCAGGAAACGTTGAGCATATATAGCGGAAACATTCACCATCATGGTTCAGGGCCTTCACAAATTGTTTCATCAAACCAAGTTTTTGTAGTGGAGGTAAGATGATGTTTTCTATCTCTGTACAAAGTGGTTCACGTACGATTTCTGTCACCTGGCGTCAAGGTTTCCCTGGGTGGCCATTCTCTTCTGGTCCAGTGATCCTTTGCCCCCCGGCTGTCCCAATAGCAAGGAAGCGGGATATTTTGGTGAAACTGCTTGCTGACGAGCAAAATGTAATACCATATTGTTGAGGTCGACGCATATTTTACCACCATGTACCTGAATATTGTAGCCTTCTCCAATACTGTCTTGATTTATGCATAACTCCTCTTTCATCCCGTAGCGAGTACCTACTGGAACCGAAGCATACCTGTTGCCGTTGTGTAACAACACACACTTTAAACTGCTCTTGGAAGTGTCAATAAACAGTCGCCACTCACCTGCATCGTATGCTGGGAGTCCCATAGCGAGTAGTAGGCCTGCAACTTCACTGCAATACACAAGGTTACCATCTGACTGGAAGAGCCTCCGCAGCTCTGCTTCTGTTACGATAAATGTTAGTCTTGTGCCATGGTCCAGTAGTCATTTTCCATGCAACCTCGAAGCCAACAGTTCAGGACAACTCGGCAAATACAAATCTCATACAAGATCGTTCAGTTCACACCTGGGTGAACAATGACGGACCATTCGACTGTATTTCGATAGATTGATAGACATCATTCCAGGTCATTGGCAATCCTAAACATGATAGACGTACTAATTCACATGCTTCCCGAATATGACCGGAGTAAACTTGCTGCTACTGTAGATATATGCGGAAGGTAACGTCTATACAGCCTACATAGTGCGCACATGAATTTTGTCATTCCTAGGGAATATGCAAAAATAGGAATCCATGATTGCATGAAAACGGGATGTGATACAGCAAATCCGAGAATATATATGGAATCAGCACCTCCGAATTACTATATATCTGCTACAAAAGTCCATTCAAGAAAAATTTCACCTTTTTTAGTTGACCAGTGTAAGTTTTCTTTATTTTTCCTTAAATGGATGACTGAACTTTGAAATAACTATTCGGCCGAATAGCGAAGTGATTATTCGGCCGAATATTCGGTATTACGGCCGATACTTTTTGCCGATATTCGGTATTCGGTATTCGGCTTTTTCAACTATTCGGCACATCCCTAATATATATATATATTATATATATATATATATATATATATATATATATATATATTATATATGATATATATATATATATATAATATATATATATATATATATATATTAATATATATATATAACTATATACTATATATATATATATTATTATATATTATATATATATATATATATATATTATTATATATATTTATATATATATATATATATAGTATATAATATATTATTATATATATATATATATATATATACATACACATGTTTGCAAAAGAAATATAAAA
>JABUQX010040808.1:10000-12500 GCA_015478945.1 Trachelipus rathkii
GAAGAAGAAGAAGAAGAAGAAGAAGAAGAAGAAGAAGAAGAAGAAGAAGAAGAAGAAAAAAAAAAAGATGAGGTTTTATAGTGGTACTCTCGAGGTATGAAACTTTCAATAGGAATTATAAGTAGTATAAGTTCTATACTTAAAAAGGCAATTCGTTACTACATTTTATGGTGCGAGTCACAAGAAATTGTTGGCTTGTCTTTTCAAGTCAATTTTGGGAGACGACGTTCTTTGCTATTGGCTTAACATACCAAGATCTCTTTATAGAATTAAAAATTATTTCATCACTAGAATGTGTATTTTTTTTTGCTCCAGTAACAAGTTGCGTAACGATTGATCGTTGAAAATATAAAAGCTGCATTTTCTTCTCTTTACATTTTGAAACCAACATTTAGCAAAAGTTTTGAATAAATTACATTATTTTTTTTTCTTTATAGTAACCAGAGGTGGGCATTTTTAGAATTCCTCAACTCCGCAATTTGTGCGATAACAAAAAAGATTGCGGAATAGCGATAGACAGCGATAATTTGAAAAAAGTTGAGGAACTGCAATTCCGCACTTTTTTTAAAAAATTCCCCCCCCGCTATCGTATTCCGCAATTTTTTTTTTTTTTTTTTTTCTTATCCCACAAATTGCGGAATTGCGGAAATGCGGAATTCCAAAAATTCCCATCTCTGATAGTGACAATGAGGCTAAATCCTTGCAGTATTTTCATATTTTACCGCAAAAAACAAATTTTCATTTTTGAACTTTTAATTTTTTTACTCTCATTTGCAAAGTTTATTAATAAAATCAAGAAAAAGAAGATTGGTGGAGACGATGCAAAAATATTTTGCGAAGCAGTCGGAGCCGTAATCGAAGTAATAACTATTTTATTACTTTAAAATTCTTTTCAGATTTCTAAATGCATGTGAAAAAACAAGAGTTTTGTCTATGGTTGGTGATTTTTTTGATTTTTTTAGGAAAAAATCAATTTTTGATTTTTTGTGAACTTTCTTAAAGCCTTAAACTATGATTAGGACAAATTGCTTTATTTAACTATTATTTTTTATAAAATTAGTAAATAATCCTAATTATTGCCTAATTATAATAAGTTTAGTAAATATAATTATTATTTAGTTTAATTGAGTTATTTACATTATACATATACTGTATAATTTCTGAGTGCTCGAATTTTATTTATTTCTATATTAAAAACGATTTGAAACCACAGTTATGAATTTACTTATTATATAGATGAAATATCCTTATCATTAATTAGGTGATAAATTAGTAATTTAGGGAAAAAAATTGACTAAAAAAATAAAAAAAACGAATTTTATTAGAAGAAAGTTTGGTAAGAATAGAGAATTAAAATGTTTTATTTGTGTTTCTTTTGAATTTGAATAATTTTCTTGTATAAAATCTTATTTTCATAAACTTTTATTTTATCATTAGTGTGATAAAATTTTGTGATTTTTGTTTCCAATTTACAAGGGTCTCAATTTTGGGAGGTTACTCAAATTTTTCAAATTCGAGGAAAGACTTTCATAACATGCAAATTTTTTATTTTCTTTTAAATAAAGTTTAAATATTCCAAACGAAAATTCCCATACATTCAGAGGACATTTCAATATATATTGATATATATATATCTAAAAAAAATATAGATATATTATATAATATATATATATATATATATATATATATATATATATATTATATATATATATATATAGTATATATATGATATATTATATATATTATTGCTCTTGACACTGCCACTGCCATGGCCCGTAAATACAAATATATTAGGTACCTACTGTAAGGTTGAAGCCACGAGATTGACGAACCAAATGCAACTTAAGTGCAAAGGGGAAAGTTCTATCCCAAACATCATCTCTCTTTCCTCTCTCTCTCTCTCTCTCTCTCTCTACTCTCTATATATATATATAGTATATATATATATATATATATATATTATTATAGTATATATATATATATATATATATATAATATATCAAAAGTCGCCCCATCAACTGATTACTATCCTGCTCTCCGACAGGGCTTTCGATCTTGTTGGCAAGAGAGCTTTACGAGTGATCAGAGGGGAGCCAAAGTTAGAAATATAAAGCCGAACATTGGTGAGTGGTCTTCTTCCACCGACGAAAGCGCGTTACACGAGGTTGATACTTACACGCCTTCGATTGGCCCCACCCAATATCACTCAACAGTCATATATGTCGCGGGACCCTCCTCCCAATCTGTAAATTTGCCGTCGCCATACCCGCAATCTGGTTCGTACATATCTTCATCGATTTTCCCCAACTGGACCCTATTCGTCGCCATCATTTTCCTACTTTCTGGTCCATAGACCCTTCTATAAGATTGACCCATATCTTTTCTGAATCTTGTATCTCCAAGAAGCAAATATTCTTTACAATATATGATTTTATTATGTAATATTAGGACTATTTGTAATGTAAGGATATAATTTTATTTATTTTTATTATTTTTTGGC
>JABUQX010040809.1:0-10000 GCA_015478945.1 Trachelipus rathkii
ATATAATTAATAATAAATAATATTTAATGTCACTATTATATTATTATTATTATAATTATTATTAATTATATTAATATTTATTAATTATATTAATGTTTAATTAATATAATTATTATTTCATTATTAATTATTATTATTACTATTATTAATTTATTAAAGTAATTTAATAACATTAATTAATTAATTTTAATTTATTATTTATATTTTTTATTATTTTTATTTATTATCTTTTTTTCTTTATTTTTTGTTATTTTTTATGATATTTTATATGAAATTATTATTAAATATCTTTAATATTATTATTTTTACTAATATTCTTATTATTATTATTATTATTATTATTATTATATTATTAATTCATTATTAATTTTAATTTATTTCTGAGAACTGTTGGAGATATATTATGCAATATAAATTAATATTTTATTATTCACGTTTGATATAATTTAACTAAATATAATATCCAACTTATTTAATAGATTGACAATTAAAAATATCACTGAATTATTAAAAAAAAAATAAATAAACTTAGTATAAACACAACTATGCACTTATCCTCCTTCAGGGACAGATATTTGGTATTGTAAAGATATTAATTTAATAACACATATAAAATAGAAACACATTGAAGAGATGAGTAAATTAAGAATAAATCACCTAATTTATATATTAAATAATAATTACATATAATATTATTAATATAAATTAAATAATTATATAAAAAAATATTTATAATCATATTTACTTTTATTAAGTCAATACTTGTATGTTTAGATACAATATTTTATAATGTTTTTATTATTAATCTTAACATTATATGTTAATAATGATTTTTTATTAGTATTATTTAGTAAATTGATTATAAAAATAAAAATAATTATATAATAAGTAAGTTTTTTCATATAATTCAGAGAATTTTATAACATACAATAGAATAAATAAAACAATTATGGTAACAAATTAAATAATAAGAATACACTAATCATCGTATTATAATATGAGAATGGTTAATCTATTACTTTTATATAATTATATGTATTATATATTATTAAATTATTATATTTACTTTCAATACCCAAGGTATGATTATAATAATAATTAACTCTGTAAACTCAAAATTTATTATTAACGAATGAAATGTATTATATAGTATTCATATAGTTCTATTCAAATTATTATAAATATTTGATGTAATTCTTATTATTTCTATTAAGATATCTATTATTCACACTTGATTTTGTACGACATATGGCTACATATATAATTAATTATTATTATAATTGATATTATTATAATTATAATAGAAATAAAATTTTTTTTCTATAAATAAATTTATAAGCAGATCAATAAAAATGCGAAAAATGCGACCATAATAAATTTAAATAATCGTAAATATATGTATTATTATATTATAATTATAATTTTATTAATTATTTATATTAATATTATTTATTAATTATTAATTATTAATTATAATATATTATATTATTTATTATATATTATATATTAATTAATATTATATATTAATTAATTATATTAATTAATTAATAAATAATTAAATCTTAATTATAATTAATATTTAATATTTAATATTTATTTATAATATATATTACTTTATAAATTCATTCATAAAAATAAATTTTCCTTAATTTTAAACTATTAAATGCAAATTATGTAAAAACTACAACACTCACGCAAATACAAAAACGATAACATAATATTAAATTTAAAATCTTAACATATTTCGCATAATTATTGCATGAATTATTTACCAAAGAATTCTCCCTATTGATTAATAATTTTTACATTAAAATTAGTGATATAATTTTATATACAAAGCATAATGGCTGTAAGACACTGTACACTAACCAATACTCATCAAGCAAGTAATTTATTTATTTGACACACATACTTCAATAACACAAAATCAATTACATTTTATTAACACACTAAATAAATATAAATAATCAATCAACATATTAAATCCTATTCAAATTATCACATATAACACACAACACACAAACACTCCACAACATCCAACACAGCAATATTATGAAACGTAACAATATCATCAAATCCATTACATCAAACTAAAAGAAATATAATCGTACAATCGACAAAAACTAACATATTCCCCACACATTATAACATAACAAATTATACACTAGAAGTAACCAAAATAAGCATAAACAAATAACAGTAACTATATCTACAAACTGTTATTCATACATGTCTTAAATCCATATCAAGTATATTTATAATATAAACATAGTAACATATGAAATATAAGAAATATTTTAACAGTATCCTAACCTAACTATTGTAAAGAACTAAGAATAAATGCAACTGACACGAAATAATAATATATAATCATATATATCATAAACCAATTAATAAAAAACCATCACACACACACAAAACACAACACAAACACACAACCATCACCACAATCCATCATATGACTGTAATCATAGATATTCATATATAAATAATAAATATATATTATAATACAATTTTTAATAATACGCTACAATATATTATTAACGATAACAACACAGAGTTTTCACATTAAAAAGCCAACATAGCAACACCTGAACTAAGAATATAATATATCCTCAACGAACAAATTTACATCACAACAATATATTTAAAATAAACTGATATTATCACAGTTCCCAAGAAGATACTTGTATTTTTAATAATATAATAGAATAGCTAACAATAACATAATACAAATAAGGAATTTATTTAAACTTTTAGAATATCAGAGTGTAGTTTCATAAAGATACTTTTATAATTTACAATCATGAACAATATATTAAAAAATTATCAATAATCCCTTAGTCTAATTATCATAATCTGACCTTAACGATATAGCAACGTACCTAAAGTTTTTCGCATAAACATATAAATTTTAACAAAAAAAAAATCAATTTATTTCACCATAAGAATAGGATAAAGCCGAATCTAAAATTCCTTCATAAAACGAATAGATGATTTATAAAATAGTCTCGAGAGAAAAAGGTATAGGCAATATTAATGGAACAAACACAAGTCTAAGAGATAAGGGATATTTCAACCATCATCGGCAATAGTGTATTAAGGATTTTCAGCCAAGCACAGAGTAAGGGCAATATAATTGATATACGGATTAATGACCAAACATGGAAATAGCAATCCAAAGTCTTACACTATATAAATAATTATTAATATTATATATATAATATATATAATAAATAACTATATATATATATATATATATAAAATATATTAATAAAAATATATATATATATATAATATATTATTGTAAACATAATAGGATATACCACCCCCCCTATGTAAAATTAAAAGAAATTCCAAAATAGCATACATAATACAATATATAAAGAATAACATCTTCACACGAGATAGATACCATACCGGGGTTTCACTCGCTTCGCCTGGATGAATGAGCACCCCCATGGGGTATCACCCTCGCAAGGGGCATTAAGCCCAGGCATGACTGCCCTTAACTCATCACATTCGGGAGAGGTAATGGCCTCGTACCGCCCCTTCGGCGGTGCACAATACCCATGGGGATTACATTCATCTAGCAAGGAATGAAACCCCGGGTATCTCATCGGGAAGAATTATTCTTTAATATATTTTATATTAATGCATTAGTGGATTTCTTTTATTTACAAGAGGGTTATATAGTTCAATATGTATTCAATTTCTATATACTAATAAATTATATAAAAATCATATATAGTATATAGATATATACTATTCTAATTATATTCTCTATATATAAATGTTGTATTAATATATATATAATATAAAGTAAAATTCTATAAATTATATATACTGTATAGATAAATACTATATATATGCAAAGTAGTAAAGACTTTGCGATACTATTATTCCATGTGGACAATATCCGTAACTATATATGCCTACCACCGTGATTGGGCTGAAATAGTCCTAATACGCTTTCCGTTATTTGTTTAAAAGATATTACCCTATTCCTTAGACCTTGTTTGTTTGTTCCAGTAAATTGCTTATCTTTTTCTCGAGACTTAATTTTACGTCGATAAATAATTCGTTTAGAAACTGGACTCTGGCAATGTCCTTTCTGTCTTAAAAATGATTTTCCTAATCCAAAATGATGAACCTTCTAGACAAGTGTTTCATAACTACATTCTCATTTTGAAGTATAGATCAGTCTGAATAATTAGACAGGGATTATGAATAATTTGCTAATATTCGCATGTTAATGTAAAATTACATTGATATGGTTAGAGATATGCTCGAAAAAGTGTAATGGTTAACGTTTTGATAGTTTTTTTAGCTTCTTGAGCTGTGTTTAAGGTAATGGATACCTTTGCTATAATCGTAAACAGTTTATTCGTGTTATAAGTTATAGTTGATTTTTCGTTGTATCATTTATAACTTCCTTAGTTCAGGTGTTGCTTCATTGGCTTTATCATGTAGAAACATGTTACGCGTACATATACGTGTGTGTGTGTGTGTGTGTGTGTGCGTTGTGTGGTTTGCATGTGTGTGTGTGTAGTGTGTGAACTTTGGCAATTATTCTTAGTTCATTACAATAGTTAAAACAGGATATATGACAAATTTGTTATTAACAAATTTAACTATGAGTTAATGTAAAATTAATCATTGATATGTAAACGTACATTAGAAAAGTGTGAATAGGTTTATGTTTTTAGTATTACTATTTTGGATACAAATAAGAAAGAAACATTAAATTGTTAATTGTTCGATTTAACGATTTTAAAAGTATGTTAGGTTTTTGTCGTTGTTTCACTATTATATCTTAGTAGGTGATGCATGTTAGTCTTTTATTGGTGTGGTTTTCTTGGTTTCTGAGGTCGCTGAATCGATTCCTGTTAGTGTGTGTGTGTGTGTGTGTGTGTGTGTGTGTTGTGTGTTGTTGTGTTGTGTTGTATTATTTATTCACTTATTTAATTAAAGGATAAGTATAGAATAGAAAATCTTGTTAAATATTACTATTAATGTAAAATTAAACATTGATATGTTATTTTTATTTCTATTGAAAAAAATTGAAATTATTTTGAAAATTTTTTGTAAATAGCTATGTTAGTTACTTACTGACTGTAAGAAAAATAATGGAAATTATGTTAATGGTATGCTATATATATACAAAATATATAAAGATAATCAAAAAGATATAAAAATAAATATACGTAATAATATAAATCAATATATTAATAAAATAAATAGTATATAATTACTATGATATATTTCAGATAATGAGTATATATATAATAATTATATATATATATATTAAAAATATATACTTATAAAAGCAAAACTATGTATATACTATATATATATATATAAAAGCGTCTAACCACTCATGTCTTTAAAATAACTCGCATAATTTAAATATATTTTAATTTAAAGTCTATATATTTTTTAAAAAACGTTTAGAAAATGGAATTTCAATGCGTTATATGATTGAACAGAAAAATAGGGACTGACATATATTTTTATTAATAGTAAATTATGGTAGAAAACGCAGTAAAGACAGTAAAACATGAGGTGGGTGGGGTGGGGATGGGCCCCTGGAGGCTGTTTGCTGTAGTGTTTTACTGCTTTATGCTTTACCGGTCCCTAAAATCATGTTTTTTCGTGGAAATTTAACAACTTTTTTCTAGAAACAACTTTTTGTTTAATTTAAAAATTCAAAAATAAAATGAGATCATCAAAAGAAAATTGTATTGGAGTATGGAGCTTTCTAATTTCTTTTCTGTGCGCGACACCGATGTCGAGTTTCCCATTTGTATTTAATACATGAACCAATATAATCTTATCCTCGACTGAAAATTAAACTTAAAACTTTAACTTTTTATATCTCCCAGCTTTAGACTTTAAGAATCTAACTTAACCTTTTAACTTTAAACTCAACCTTACCCTAATTGAAACAGCGCTTTCCATATTATAATTTAAAAAAAAACTGTCCAAAGTTGAAATATAATAATGTAAGACTAGTATGTTGTATACGACTCTAACTAAGACATACACATTACACACATACTTATCATTACACATGCAACACATACACATAACACACATTTTAATCACTAGGGACTTGATAATAAGCATACATTAAAGCAAAGTCGAGTTGCAAGTTTGGAACTTATAATTCCTTGATTTCCTTTGAACATAACATAATCGAACTAAGTAAACTCTTTTTCTTTTCTATGAACAGCTTTCATAATATTATTTGTAACAACATTGGGGCTGTTGATAGAGCGTTAGTCTATGTATTATTAACTTATACTTTCAAATTTCATTTAAAACAGGGTAAAAACCCGTTTTGGGTTCGGTCCCCATCTTCTATTGTGTCCCAGACATCTTTGAGTGTAATGAAACCATGTTATTCATATTCTACATCACTGGAGATATATAATAAACACACTATATATATATATATAAGCACATATTTACTAATTCGGCACCGCGCACCGCCCTGCGCCGGTGCCGATACCGATAGCTCCAATGATTCATTTGTTCTATCTTACGAAAGACCTGCGTTTCTTCATCTTTTTCTGTGTTGTACTCTGTAATTTCTTCCTTTTTTTCAAGCTGAGGACCCACTCAAGGTTACCTCGAAACTCATTTGGGTTACGATCACCCCTAATAATTTGGAATCTATGTCCTTTGAAACATATATAACACACCTGTAGAAATTGACTCAATTATGTCAACTGGAAGCCGATAATTCACGTCTACTCCGCCATCGCAACACCAAATACCTACCAATGTCTAACCTTTATTGTCATGGGAGTCGCTCCGGCTCATGTGCTCCGCCATATAAGACTTGCTGTCGCTTCGTTCTTTCTCCTCTTCTCTTTTTCTATATGTCTTCTTCTTCTCTTATTTACTCCGTGCATTATTCCTCTTCCTCTTACTTCTTCTCTTCTCAGGTATCTCATATCGTCTCTTCTCTTCTTCTTCTTCTTCTCTTACCTCCTTCTTTTTCCTCTTCTAAAGTTGAGAAATCAAAGCTGAGGCATCAAAGATTATTCATCAAAGGGAGGCATCCAAAATTGAGGCATCAAAATATCGAGTGTGTGTTGATGTGTGTGGTGCGTTGTTGTATGTTGTGTGGTGTGTGTAATGTATTGGGTGAGTATAAAGTGTCCTTGGTGGGTGTAATGTCTATGGATGTGGTATATGTTGTATAGTGTATAGTAGGTTGTTGACATA
This sequence comes from Trachelipus rathkii, assembly GCA_015478945.1. Taxonomy (NCBI): domain Eukaryota; kingdom Metazoa; phylum Arthropoda; class Malacostraca; order Isopoda; family Trachelipodidae; genus Trachelipus; species Trachelipus rathkii. The sequence continues at coordinate 7,237 of JABUQX010040809.1, forward strand.
TGTAGGTGTAGGTGTGAGCTATGGTGGGTGTATGTAAACAATGGAGGCGGGGTGTTATGTGTGTATAAAATAGCCTATTGGTAGTGTGTGTAATAATTAGCCTAGCGGGTGTGTGTGTGCGTTGTGTGTGTGTTGTGTGTGTGGTGTGTGTGTGTAGGTGTAGGTGTAAGAGTTAGGACAGTTACATACGGGAATTCAAGTTGGGGCGGTACCTAAATGACATCCTGCACCTCAACAAACCATGGTAGCCCGTGGAGAGAAAATTTAACGTGAAAGCTTTAAAAATCAATAAAAGCTATAGAGCACCGCAGCATCCGAGTTGCAAAAGACCTCAAGGAACGCTTTGCTCCACTCGGTATCAAGAAAATTCAACTCGTATCTCGAAACATAGAGTAGACACCAAGTTCAACTTCTAGCTCGAAAAAATAACAAAGTTGAATATAGAAGTGCTAGAAAAAAGGGGTAGGGTAATAACTCATAGAAGCAAGGAACCATCCTAACAACTCTCTAAATACACACCATATTTGAGAGCACTCATACCTCAAAACATTAGGATGTAGACACTATACATGTGTAATCTATGATGTCACGGACATGATCCATTAGCCTAGCATAATGCTAGAAAAGGGATTGTGTAACTATAACTCATAGAAGGAAGCATCCTAATACCTTCTAATATAACCAATCGACTCCAAGTACCTTATAACATGAAGGGTGGATTAATACTGGGGTGTATTCTTATGATGTAGGACATAATATCGTCGTTAAAGCTTAGAAGATATCAGTTATTGTCAACTGAAACCCTCAAAAATGAGTTCTACACTATTGAAAAACACTTTATGTGATAGAACCTCATTTGTTCTACATATGCGTAGGAGCCAGAACTTACCATTCTGGCGCGCAACTCACCAAGCTCCGGCTCCGCTCCATATGGTTCGTCTCAATTAATTTTAACATAGACGCATTCTATATCATTTTCTCGTTCTATACACTCACCAATTATTCAGCTTTTCTTAAGTCCATTTTACGTTTTTAGTGGGGTGGGGTAGCCCCACTCCCCTTAGTATCTTTAGCGGCTGAAACTTGGATTGCAAACAATATCGCAATCATATATACATATAGAAGAACTGACAGTTTGAAGAAGATAGCGTGACTCTACGACCTCTTTTATGCAAGATATGCTGTCATTTCTTGCCCTGATAAATGAACCACCCGGCTGGGCCCTGGTGGACTCTGCGTTCGGAAATGTAACCTACGGTAATCTCATTTTGACACATTCTATCGCCCTCTGTTGGAACACTGATCGTAACATGATAGGTTTTTGACGAAAAAAGGGGGGCGGTAAAGCCATCTTATGAAACACGCATGTTGTGCGTTCTACAAACGCAACGGCTGAAACGCCTTGCTCGGCAATAGCGGCAATCGACTGACCATACATCACAAACATACTAGCAACACCGAGCTCGGCTTCATAGCTCAGAAACAAAAATGTTAGGAAAAGGGGGTGTAGGCGTAACATCTAATACTACACCTCTTTGTCTAGGAACTGGAATCAATTCCGTCGAAAACCTACAGAAAATTCGATTCCCCGATTACCGTTATGTTAAATTAATTTCGATCACAAATATCGATGACATTTTCCGCGCAACATACGATCTAATCGCACTAGAAGGAAGTTAAGAAAGGGCTGGGTGCGCGGATAGCTAACCTGTAGCAAGGTAACCAACCAGCACCTCTAATATATCACCAATCCGATTCCTCATACATTAAATTACCTAGGTAGACACAAATTAATTAGCCGTGTTCTATACGTAGGATAGTCATGCTAGAAAAAGGCTAAGAAAAGGGGGGTAGGGTAATAACTTCGTAGAAGGAACCAACCTAAGCACATTCTAATATATATCCAGATCGACTCCCCGTACCTTAATAACCCTAGGAGTAGACACCATTATTAGCCGTGTGTAATCTATGACGTAGGACATGTCAGGCTAGAAAAGGCTAGAAAAGGGGGGTAGGGTAATAACTCATAGAAGGAATCATCCTAGCACCTTCTAATATACACCAATCGACTCCCCGTACCATAACATAGGGGTAGACACTAAGACCGTGTATTCACAATATTAGGGCGGCAACGTGCTAGAAGCTAGATAACTAGTCGCCTATAGAAATAGCTAATAGAATAATACGCGTTTTTATTTGCCTATAGAAATATAGAACCATGTGATCTTTTCTCGGTCGGCGGTGCCCTTTGAAGTCACGAAGCATATGACCTTTGCGGTCACTTTGCGGTTTGACGGTTAGATAAAAATGTCGCACTTTTATGACCTTTGCGGTTTGTGGTTAGATAACTTGCATCCCAATCCTGGTGTATACTACTCATGTGTCTTATAAATAAGTGAGAGAATATCTTTTTTGAGAGACTAATAAGCTAAACTTAAAACCAAAATAGTTAAAGCTTCTGCTATCCTCTTTTATCGATATGGTAAATTTTTTTTAATCTAAATTTTCTTTGGAACAGAAACCTTAATACAAATCCATTTCAAAAGCTCCTATCACCAGAAACACAGAAAATAAATGACAGAAGATAATGAAGAAGCAAAACTTTACTCAGAAGGTAGTTATTAATTAAAAGTTAGCTTATTTCTAATGCTAGCCCCATAATTAGCACTATCTATCGGATATTTTATAAATCACGTAGATTCTTAAAACTATTATACCCCTCATAGGCAGTCGCACACTTTTCTTGTCAGGAGTAAAATCTTCG
>JABUQX010040809.1:15000-17500 GCA_015478945.1 Trachelipus rathkii
TCCTTTTCACACACTACCAAATCTCTCTATCAATCCTCTCACAGTCTCTTCAGATTCGTCACACAAAACTAAATCATCCGCATATAAGAGGTAGGGGACCCTCCACTCTCTTCCATTCTCCATCATTCTAACATCATCCCCTTCCACCCCCCCCTTTAATTCTTTCATAACCCCACCCATATACAAATTTAATAACCAAGGAGACATAACACATCTCCTTGCCTCACTCTGCTATTAATATTACTAATCACTTTCGACTCTATTTATTCCTACACCACACTTTCACTATCGTCATAACATACTTTTGAATTCCATTCAGAAGCTTACCACAAACATCATATATGACTAACACCTGCCATAGAGCTTCCCTATTAACCCTACAGTACGCCTGTTGCAAACCCATATAACCTAAATGCAATTTATTCTTCTCCTCTTTATTTCCCAATCATTTGTTTCAATGTAAAGAATTAGAGCAACACATCCTCTACCATTACTAAACGCACCTTGTTCTTCACCAATCATTCCTTCAGTCACTCGACGCACCGTTTCGACCAAAATACCAGCATATATCTTCGCTACAACACACAATAAACTAATTCCCTTAATAAAAAACCTTCGTTACTTTATCGCCACATACCTTTATAAGGGGGCTTATTAATTGCTCACTCTCCAATCCTCGGCAAACTATACACTCCATAAACGCTGTTCACAAATCCAATATCAATCAATCAACCTATCTCGCCTATATACCTTTATTGGATTAAACGATAAAAATTTTATTCTTTCATTCCTCATATTTTTAAAAATCAACTTAATTAAAACTTTTTTGACAGGCGGCTACAAAAGTTTCGCGTGAATCTTACTTATATATATATTGCAAAAGAAACTTGATTTCCTAACATTAAATTTCTGGAAGATACTTGGAGTTCTCCAGAATAGTATAATTGATACAACTTTTTCGAAAATTTCTTTCTCACAGCAAAAATTTAACAGACAAATCTCAGGCTAAATTACAGCTCCAAAGGATATTTTGTATATGAGGTTTCCTTTCTGGGGAAAATCAGTTACAAAATTCGACGTAAAATTGATGTGGTTTTAAAAACAAACTTTACATAGTTTAAATTTAGATTAATATTTTCGAGTGAAAACAAAATTTGGAAATATTTTAAATTTAAAGATAAACTCCCTTTACCTTTATGATCATCAGAAATATATCATTACAAGTGCGGTGACTGCTATGCCACCTACATAGGAAAGACAATACGAAGGCTTTCCATACGTATTGTGATTACTAAACGTATTCATTTACGAACTGCTAGTTCATTTAACATCATCCACCATTCAGCTAAATGCTCATTCTCTTCAGGAAAACGATCAAATACAGGACACCAATTTTGGAATATTGTCCTAAACTGAGGAACCCGATTTTCAGTTGTTAGAATCCTTGTACATTTGGCATCTCAAACCGACCTTAAATGAAAATCTAAGTATTAACAGCCTTTAATGCTGAAGTGAGATTTTGAGATTTTGTTTAAATCATGAACTCTTAACCACACATTATTGTATAATGGATTACAGTCACGTAATTAGATAACACATTTGTCTTCTTCATCTGCATTAACACTCTCATACGGACCTCTGACATATATTTCAGCTGCGTTAGGCCTGAAATGTAGAATCCATATGATGTAGGTTCATATACGGCTGTTTCATTATTATTTATCTCCCATAATATAACTTCCAAACTAATTATGTTTTGATGTTCATAAAATGCTAGAGTAAGGTGCTTTTCGGCGGTTTCTTCGCTCTGGTTAATAACTGTTTTGGAAAAGTTTAAAGCTGAGTTTGGTTCAAAGTAATCTATAAGCCACTCTTCAGTGTGTTTACATATACAAAGTAATTCATCTGTACTCATGAAAATACGCTTGGTACCAAAACATGGTGAATGGGTAGCACATCGTGAAAATTCAAATCCATTGGGTTTTCTTTTATAAAGAATGAAACCCTGGCTCCCAGGGATCTTTTTATTTCCATTGAATTAATGTCTTTATTGATGTATCCTGTTAAGGTGAATCATAAATAACACTTAATGAAACATATAACACTTTTTATTACAAATCAAGAGAACTTGTGCACCGCTTAACAGCCAAATGACTTTGATTTTAAAATGAGTTTGGGTCTAAAAGATGAAAAAACACCACCTGCTCAAATATAAGTTTTACAAGAACATTTCATCCAATCAGCAGGTAAGGCTCAGGATATGAAAAACATGTTTTTACATACCTTAAAACCAAAAAGCGATAAAATAATTCTCGACCAATCACATGTGCGGTCATATAGAGATAAGGACTACTCCGTCCACTCACAAGAAAGGAAGCATTTCCTTCTTACCTGGCTTAATAGGATCTTTACCGATCCGCAATAGTTTCAGCTTGGAATATAATTTTTAAAATAATAATAACGTTGATTCTCGATTCTTGTCTATACTGGAATTATCTTT
>JABUQX010040809.1:25000-32448 GCA_015478945.1 Trachelipus rathkii
TAAATTTAGGCCTAAATTTAGGATAAGACTTTTTGTACCCCGGGTTGATTTAAGCCTAATACTAGGTCAAAAGATAATTCCGATATAGACAAGAATCGAGAATCAATTTTATTATTATTTTATAAATATATTTCAAGCTGAAACATGCTGGATCGGTAAGATCCTTTAAGCAGGTAAGAAGGAAATGCTTTCCTTTCTTGTGAGTGGACAGAGTAATCCTTATCTCTATATACGCATGTGGTTGGTCGAGAATTATTTTATCGCTTTTTGGTTTTAAGGTATGTAAAAACATGTTTTTCATATCCTGAGCCTTACCTGTGATTGGATGAAAATTAACTTAGTTCTTTAAACTTATATTTGAGCAGGTGTGTTTTTTTTTTATCTTTTAGACCCAAACTCATTTTAAAATCATACTCGTTTTGGCTGTTAAGCGGTGCACAAGTTCTCTGATTTGTAATAAAAGTGTTCTATTTTCACTAAGTGTATATTATGATTCACCTTAACAGGTATACATCAATACAAGACATTATTCAATGGGAAATAAAGATCCCTGGGAGCAGGGTTTCATTTTTATATAAAAGAAAACCCAATGGATTTGAATTTTTCACGTGTGCTACCCATTCACCATGTTATAGTACCAAGCGTATTTTCATGAGTACAGATGAATTACTTTGTATATGTAAACACACTGAAGAGTGGCTTACAGATTACTTTAAACCAAACTCAGCTTTAAACTGTTCCAAAACAGTTATTAACCAGAGCGAAGAAACCGCCGAAAAGCACCTTACTCTAGCATTTTATAAACATCAAAACATAATTAGTTTGGAAGTTATATTATGGGAGATAAGTAATAAAACAGCCGTATATGAACCTACATCATATGGATTCTATATTTCAGGCCTAACGCAGCTGAAATATATGTCAGAGGTCCGTAGGAGAGTGTTAATGCAGATGAAGAAGACATATGTGTTATCTAATTACGTGACCGTAATTCATTACATGTTATACCAGGAATACTACGCATTTAAGAAAATCCTGGTTGATGATCCTCCGATCATCATCGATCGCTTCCTAAGTTCTATAGACGTACAGAAATTCATCTATCTACTTAGAAAACAATGGCAAGAAAGTATTTACGCAGGTGATCCAGAATGTAAATATACTATGATATCTGAGAGGGAACTTTTTACATATGTGCTATCTGAAGGTATTAATGAGACACGAAACTATATAATCGATAATGATATAAATGATTGGCATATTTGTAAAGATTTAGAGAGTTTTAATATGAAATAGTCATAAACATCATATGAAAAATGTATGTGGCAGTGTTATATATAATAATATTCTTGTATTATATTTAATGTTAACCTTATATATATATATTATATATATATATATATATATATATATATATATATATATATATATATATATATATATATATATATATATATATATATATTTATATATATATATATATATATATATATATATATATATATAACATCTTTGTAAATATATTTAATAATCTTGTAGATATATTTAATGGAAAACATTTGTAAGTTAATGATTATTAAATTTCTAATTATATAGTAAAGTTTTATTATCCTTTTTTTACTTTCCTAAATAAATATTTACATGTATGTTAAGAGTTGAATGTATATAAATTATAAAAGTTCTATGAAGCTTAACTATACATATAGTTTAAATAAACGAAGCTTAGGCTCAGGATATGAAAAAAACATGTTTTTACATACCTTAACCCATTAAGTCCCACTGGTATGCGGGTGTACCATATATTTCGATCGCTATTTTTGGCAAAAATATATCGATTTTTCAGATTTTTTCTTTATAAAGTACCAAAAAGTATCGATATATGGCTTCAGAATAGTTCAGAGTATCGAATAAATAATCAGTGTTTCCACAGCGGTCGTGAGAAAAGGGTGCTTTACGCTTTGAAAGATTTTTTTTTTTTTTCGTGAAATGATGTTTTTCTGTGATTATTTAGTTGTTATAAGAGTTATTTTATGTTATTTTTGTTGGTGTTTTTATGTAGTAAAAAAGCTAAAAAAAAAAAAGTTACTTTTACCAAATTGTCGAAAAAATTAGGCTAATATCTTGTATTTTGCCTCCGATTCACGTGTGACTCATATGTACCAACGTTTCTTAGGAGCTATAAAACGACTCTATGACTCTTTCTTTTATTATTATTATTATTATTATTATTATTATTATTATTATTATTATTATTATTATTATTATTATTATTATTATTATTATTATTAGTATTATTATTATTATTATTATTATTATTATTATTATTATTATTATTATTATTATTATTATTATTATTATTATTATTATTATTATTATTATTATTATTATTATTATTATTATTATTATTATTATTATTATTTATATATATATATATATATATATATATATATATATATCTACCTTTAGGTAAAAGTAGCTTTTATATATATATATATATATATATATATATATATATATATATATATATATATATATATATATATATATATATATATATATATATATATATATATATATATATCTCTGACAATGAGGCGTCAAAAATTCTGCACGATTTAGAACTTCGTAATGTCATTGAAATCCAAACCGGGCAAGACATTGATGACGAAGAATCCCTTTCTCTTCCTGTTCCTGCTACGACTTCGGCGAAAAGAAGGGCAACCTCTTCCAATCCAATGTGGAGGAAATCCCAGTTCATTCCCCCTGTCGATCAATCTTGGAAGGATCATGAACAATACAGTGTTGATGATTCTTGGCACAATTTCCTTCCTATTGATTTTTTCTACCTTTTCTTCGATCCCTCTCTCTTTTCTTACATTGCCGAACAGTCCAATCTGTATGCTTTACAATCAAATGGTAAGGAGGTAAAGATTCAAGAGCATGATATAAAAGTATACGTTGGAATTCTTATGAAGCTGGCAATTCTAAAGCCCCCCTCTTTCCGTTTCGTTTGGCATAAAACCTCCGGATTGGATCATATAACTAAATTCATGAGTAGGAACAGGTTCTTTGAAATTAAAAAAAACATCCATTTCAATGACAAAACCCTCGAAAAGCCCAAGGAAGATCCCCAATACGACCGACTTCAAAAAATTCGGTATATTTTTGAGAAGGTGAAGGCTAATTGTGGGAAGATTCCTTTAGAAGAGTACCACTCTGTGGATGAACAAATGATAGCCACGAAAGCCCATCACAGTCTCAAACAGTACCAACCCAATAAACCCCATAAATGGGGATACAAAGTTATTACCCGAGCCGGAGCTAGTGGGATCGTCTATGATTTCATTTTTTATGAAGGAAAAGGGACTGTTACCGACAAATGGGGAGTTGGGGTCTCTTCTTCTTACGTTTTGAAGTTGGTTGAAAATATTCCCCCTAAGAAAAACTATAAAGTTTTTTTTGATAATTGGTTTTCTTCCTTGGCTTTGGCAGAGGTTTTGCAGGAGAAGGGGATCCTCTTTGTCTCAACTGTGCGCCTAAATCGCCTCAGGGGGGTCCCTTTTATGGATGAAAAACTATTGAAGAAAGAGGGAAGGGGAAGATCTGATAATTAGGTAGACAAGAATACAGACTGTATTGCCATACGTTGGTATGACAATAAGTCTGTACACTTGTTATCCAACTATGCTGGAGTTGAACCCCACGATATATGTCGCCGGTGGGAGTCAAAGGTTCAGAAATATGTGGAGATCGAGAGACCATTCTCTGTACACGAATACAATAAATATATGGGTGGAGTCGATCTTGCAGATATGCTCATTGAGCATATACAGGATCGACTTCATCCACGAAAATGGTTATAACTCGATTCTTCTCATTATTTGCTTGGACCTCTCAGAATTGAGTCAATTGCGCCTGGATGTTGTACCGAGAGGTGCATTGTGGACAAAAGAGAGAAAAACACCCTTCTTATACCACTGGCTAAAATTTTAGACCGAACGTGGCAGACAGGCGATTATTGAAACTCCTATTCCACCCCCACTGCTACCCCAAAGGAAGACCGCGAGTATCTACCAGAGTGGGGGCCACGAGGAGGGAACGAGAGCAGAGCAATCCGACATAAACCCAACACTCAACGCGAAGATATCCTGCATTGATCCGGTCAGGTTTGACCAATCTCTCTCCACTGGCCATTCTTTACCGAGAAGAGCGCAACGGTGCAAATGCTTTTCACTCAAACAAAGAGACAAAAAGCGATGAGCGATAAATGCAAAAGTCCATCTGTGCCTTGGTTGATCGTCGGGACAGACGGCAGTTCGTGGTTGTTCCAATTCACACACGCATTGTACTCAGGTCTTCCTTCAACCCTCTCGTCGACTCAATACTTATATATTATCATATATATCTACTCAAATTATAATAACACACATATACTATAACTATCTAGATAATATACTGATATATTATACGTATATACATATAGTTATAGATATATACTATAAATTATACTATATATATATATACTATATGATATACATACCTACTACTATATAATTCATTTTTTAGTTTTTATAAATGAATAGCTTGTAAAGTTGTATATATAATATAACTATACTATATACTACAATATATATCATATATAATCACATATAATATATATATAATCAGTAATATTATCCATATCGTTATATATATATTCATATATATATATATATATATATATATATATATATATATATATATATTCAAATGTTTAGGTGGTTTTACTTTTTTTTACATTTTATATTTTATGTATATATTTTTATACTTTTAAAAAAAAAAATTCAAAAATTTGCATAACTGTATTTATTTATACCTTATTTGCATGTTTTATTCACTAATTTATAATATTTTTATGAAAATAATTGATACAGTGCCAAATATCAAAAATAGCAGTTAAGGCCCGATGGTACGCGGGTGTCACATTTTTTTTTTGGCACTAAAAATTATTTTTTTTTTAAACAACAATCAATATGTGTTTTTAGGGTTCCTTTTTACTTTTTTTTAAAAAAAAAAAATTTTAATATTTTTTTTTCATAATTCGGGACTTAAAGGGTTAATAGGTATTTGCAATTTTAATAGGTATTTACCTTTTTAATAGGTATTTGCCTTTTTCATAGGTATTTGCAATTTTAATAGGTATTTGCCTTTTTAATTGGTATTTGCCATTTTAATAAATATTTGCCTTTTAAATAGGTATTTGCAATTTTAATAGGTATTTGCCTTTTTAATAGGTATTTGCCATTTTAATAGGTATTTGCCTTCTTAATAGGTATTTGCCCTTTTTAATAGGTATTGCTTTTTAATAGCCGTAATGCCTTTTTATAGGTATGAGATCTATAATAGGTATATTGCCAAGTTTAATAGGGTTATTTGCCTTTTAATAGGTATGCCTTTTTAATAGGTATTTGCCTTTTTAATAAGTATTTGCCTTTTTAATAGGTATTTGCAATTTTAATAGGTATTTGCCTTTTTAATAGGTATTTGCCTTTTTAATAGGTATTTGCAATTTTAATAGGTATTTGCAATTTTAATAGGTATTTGCCTTTTTAATAGGTATTTGCCTTTTTAATAGGTATTTACCTTTGTAATAAGTATTTGCAATTTTAATAAGTATTTGCATTTTTAATAGGTATTGCCTTTTTAATCAGTTATTTGCGTTTTCAATAGAGGTATTGCCTTTTAATAGGTATTTGACAATTTTAATAGGTATTTGCATTATTTAATAGGTATTTGACTTTTTAATAGGTATTGCCATTTTAATAGGTATTTGCAATTTTAATAAAGGTATTTGCCTTTTTAATAGGTATTTGCCTTTTTAATAGGTATTTGCCTTTTTAATAGGTATTTGCATTTTTAATAGGTATTTGCCTTTTTAATAGGTATTTGCCTTTTTAATAGGTATTTGTCTTTTTGATAGTATTGCCTTTATTAATTGTATTGCCTATTTCAATAGGTATTTGCTTTTTTAATAGGCTATTTGCCTTTAAAATAGGTATTTGCAATTTTATAGGTATTTCCTTTTTAATAGGTATTGCCTTTTTAATAGGCTATTTGCCTTCTTAATAGGATTTCCCTTTTTAATAGGTATTTACCTTTTTAATAGGTATTTGCCTTTTTAATAGGTATTTGCAATTTTAATAGGTATTTGCATTTTTAATAGGTATTTGCCTTTTTAATAGGTATTTACAATTTTAATATGTATTTGCGTTTATAATGCAGGTATTTGTCATTTAAGTAAATATTTGCCTTTTAAATAGGGTATTTGCAATTTTATAGGTATTGCCTTTTTACTATTTATTTGCTTTTAAAGGTATTTGCCTTTTTAATAGGTTATTTGATTTTTTTAATACGTATTTGCATTTTAATAGGTTTTTGCATTTTAAATAGTATTTGCTTTTGAATAGGTATTGCAATTTTAATAGTATTTTCCTTTTAATAGGTATTTGCCTTTTAATAGGTATTTGCCTTCTTAATAAGTATTTGCCTTTTAACTAGTTTCTACCTTTTTAATAGGTATTGCCTCTTTTAAATAGGTATTTGCAATTATAATAGGTATTTGCCCTTTTTAATAGGTATTTGCCTATTTTAAGATGAATGCCTTTTTAATAGATATTTGCAATTTAATAGGTATTTGCATTTTAATACGAAGGAGAAATGTTAGTATAAGAAGTTTTAATAATATTTGCTTGCAGTCTTTAAAAATATCAGATTTGCCTTTGAAATAATAATAAGTGTTTTTGACTAGTATTTGCATATTTAATACGGTATTTGCTTTTATGGTATTATGCGTTTTAAAAGTATTTGCAATGTTCATTAGGTACTTTGCCCTTTTTAATACGGTATTTGCCTTTTTATAGGTATTTGCCTTTCTTAACAGGTATTTGCCTTTTTAATAGGTATTTGCCTTTTTAATAGGTATTTGCCTTTTTAATAGGTATTTGCATTTTTAATAGGTTTTTGCCTTTTAATAGGTATTTGCGAAATTTTAATAGGTATTTGCCGTTTTAATAGGTATTTGCTTTTTAATACGGATATTTACCTTCTTTAATAGGTATTTGCAGTTTTAATAGGTATTTGCTTTTAATAGTATTTGCCGTTTCTAATAGGTATTCTGCCTTCTTTAATAGGATTGCCTTTTGAATCAGTATTTCGCCTTCAATAGGTATTTGCCTTTTAATAGGTATTTTTAATATTAGGTATTTGCATTTTATTAGGTATGTTGCCCTTTTTTAATAGTATTGCCTTTTTAATAGGGTATTGCAATTTTAATAAGGTATTTCGCCTTTTTAATAGGTATTTTGCCTTTTTCATAGGTATTTGCAATCTTTTAATAGATTGCCTTTTTAATAGCGTATGCCGATTTTAATAAATTTTGCCTTCTTGAATAATCTCTCTCTTTTTGGTGG
>JABUQX010040810.1:0-39307 GCA_015478945.1 Trachelipus rathkii
TTTGAATTGGGTTAGAGAATGGATGGTGCATTTAAAGTCCGTTGTGGATCGTAGAGGAACGTTAAGTTTCTCGAGTTGCTGCTACTGATGTGCTGAAGGTCTTGTGTTACCGACTGTGGTGTATCGTATGAGGTAGTCGGAAATTATCGGATTCTGAAATAAGCATGGTATAGCTGTATCTAAGTAAATGACTTTAGATGACATATAGGGGCGTGTTACCTTGTGTTTATCTGAAGTACTATCAGGGCAAGCTATGGTACTGAAATCAGAGGTATATATCATAGTAAAGCGGATGTGTTTAGAGTTTGCAATCTTGGTGGCGTGTTTCACTGTGTTGAGAAGTAATTGAGAAAACGAGGAGTGAACCGAATTCAGCGAAGTTACTGGCTATTAAGAAAAGGAGTAAATTTGAGAGAAAAGATAGAGAACATTGAGATGTGTGGTCATATGAAGGAGGATTGGATGATAGGTGTTAATTTGCTCATAAAGTGGATGGGTATCTAGCTGTGAATGTGCTCGAAGAACGGCTTGAAACTGAATAGAAAGTCAGTAAGGAACTGCCTGAAGGAAAGGAATGTGAATTTGGGTAAAGGCGGAAAGAAATGTGCATAATAGGAGATAATGTGCGGTAGTTTTGTTGGGGGATGTGTGTTCCCACCTGGGCCGGGATGAACCCCACATTGGTGAGATGCAGTGAGGGTCCGTCTCAGTCCCGTGAAACCCTAGGGTGGTTTTTTTCTGACTGCAACGAGCTCTACTTAGGTATAAAGGGGATGGCAAGTGCTGGACCTTTGCATCATTTGTTCTACTGGTTTTCGTGTCCAGGTATCTGATGCTTTCGCGCACTCTCGACCCCCAATCGTGGGGATAGAGAGGAAAGATGGATTTTATATATAATATATTATATGATATATAATATATAATATATAATATGATATACTATATATAATTAGTATATAGCTATATATAAATAGTAGTAAATATATTATAGTATAATAATATATAATATATTATATATAATATATATAATTTGGTCGATTGTTGTATGATCAAGACACCTTTGAAGATAGTTGGATGAAAATGGTTACGGGTTTGCCTTGTTAATAGTCAGAAACAACTAAATTTTTTTGCTGCCAGGGCCTTGTTCACTGATAGAGAACGTGGACTTAGGCATGGCTTTAAACTGGTAAGTAAGGGGTTTATTATTGCGTTTATTTGACCTTGTTAATGTAACATATAGAACGGCGTCAGTGGCAGGAGTTGAGTCGCCGACTCTCATGCGAAGAGGACGCTGTTCAATCCTCCGCCGGTAGCATCTGAGTTGAAAATACGAAAACGGCTGAGAACACTAGGGTGGTGCGGTTGGCATAGCCGGTCTTAAGTTCGATTCCAGTATTCGCCCTCCGTGGTTACCTGACAAGGGATAAAGCATGTTTTTAAAATAGAAAGAACAAAAAAAGGGAAGTTTTGTTACATTTTAATTACATATACTTTTTATTTTAAATATAGATTGCTATTGCTCATTAAGTTAGAAACATTGCATCCCAAAGAAAAAATTTCCGGGGAAATTGAAATCTGTGTTGCTCAAAACCTAGAGAGAGAGAGAGTAATGAAGAATAAATGTAAAAGATTAAATAAAAAGCGGTATTCAGGGAGCGCGAATTTTATATTTATAGAAATAAAAGAATAGAGGGGTCTAGGCGCAGGGGAGTGTACTGAGATAAGCTAGGCATAATACAGCCGTAGCAGGGTTGTCGGTGAAGAGGAAGCGAGTAGGACATAGCTCAGTACTTGAGAGGATCATAGTGTCATGGTATAGATAATATTAGTTGAGCGCATGAAAGTTAGAGGCGGCGAGATGGATGAATCAGGGACAAGCCAGGAGGTGTGATAGAAGGGGATCTTTGTTAGAAGTATTTGAATTATTATATGACTTATCTAATGATTTATATAGTATTTTGATGACTAATAGTAAGAGAGGATGAGAGTCTTTCTAGATAGTATCGTAAGAGAGTGTGCAGTGATGTGATGCAGTGCGAAGCTGCGTCGCGGGTAGCGGACTATCTGATGGGCGGGTAGGAGGTGGTCTACGCTTAGTAAGTCACGGTGTGTTGCCGCCATTGTAGCATGACCGTAGGGGAGATGGAGAGCCATACGTAAAGATGATGACTTGTGATTAAATTAGCGACGCTAAGCGATTATGGGGCGACGAACTGGCGAAGGAGCATTCATGCGGCAGTCAGTGATAGGATAAGAGTGAAGGCAGACTAGATGAGAAATATTGAGTATATTAATAAGATTAATAAAGTAATAATAATTTATTAATTTATTATATACTTATATTATATACTATATATATATACCGGTATAATATATATACGTTAAGTAAATATTATATATGAAAATAAATATATAGTATAAATATAATAATATAAGAATATAAGTATATATATCTATATTTATATAGATATATGTTATTCTTCTTTCTTCACCTCCCTTTGGCCCCAACGATCTGGGGCAACTGCTTGAGGTCAGAACAGAAAAGCAATAGGGAAGTTCGTGACAAACGTCGAAAAGAAAGGCCAGCCTTCCGTCAATCGGCCCCCTCTGTGAACCATTAATCTAGTGAGTAGCTGTCACAGACCGAAAATCCAGCCTAGAGCATCATGGACCGGCTACGGACCTCACTATATGTAACATCGCAAATGGTACGAGGTATCCCCTGGGCCCAGGTGGCCACAACCAAATGCCTGCCCCTATACAACGACCCGCATTCTCTCATCTATCGGCACTTTATTTCTCGCCCTGTCCAAACTCAACATTTCCTCGTCCTTCAGACATTGGTCACCCGACTCACATCACTTTCTCTTGCGGTCTGTCCCAGCTCGGTCTCGGTTCCTCAACAGCACTCACCACTATAAAGCATTCCGCTTAACTACCAACCTACTGTATATTGCCATGGGCCTGTTCCACATGCGACCAAACATCTTCCAACATACTTTGCATGTTATCCTCGTCATTTACCATGCTTTTTAACACAGCACACCTACTCTCTAATAGGGTTCATGCTCCTCTCTTTATCACTTCTTTCGCACAACCGTAGGCACACCTCAAACAGATTGTCGCTTCTGAACAGACATTGACTTTAGAGTCTTTACTCTATTTCCAGACCATAGTCTCCAGTTGTAACAGTAACAATATACCACAGGTTACAACTATACCCTAATGTGAAGAGCCTAGCACACGTCAACGAACTTATCCCTTGCATTCCACCAACGATTTAATTGCCCAGCCCTCCTGCCATTGCACACTTTCCTTACTACAACTTCTGCACCCGTCCGCTCCCTTGCCATCAACATTACCCCTAAATATTGTAAACTTCAGCACTTGTGTCTATGCTCCACCATCTAACACCATAACTTTCACACGAAGGAGTTCCCTCAACCTCACACAGCATAACCTTACTCTATCCACCGTTTATTTCAAGCCCCTCGCTTTGCACACACCCTGCCAATTCCTCTACCAAGCCCCCTCAACTCTCTTCAGATTCGCCACACAGAACCAAATCATCCCGCATATAATCGGTAAGGGCACACCCTCCACTGAACTCCATTCTCCACCATTCCTAGACACCGATCTTCCTGCCAATCTCCGCACTCAAGATTCTTGTCATAACCCATCCATAGTGACAAATTGAAATAAGCCAAGGAGACATAACCACACCCTGTCTTATGACTTATCGCTAATTAATCCTAATACCAATCACATCTGACACATGGATTCTTACTATGCACGCTTCAACTATTCGTCATACATACTTTTGATTCCTTCAGAGAGCTACCACCAACCATCCATTATATCATCTAACAACCTGGCCTATAGAGTCTTCCCTCTTGAACTCTAGTCATAATCGCCCTGTGGCACAAATACCCATAAAACCTAATATAATCTCTAATTCTCTTCTGTCTCGTCATTTCTCAGTCATTGTTTCAATGTAAAGATTTGATCACACATCTTCTACCACTTCTAAATGCACCTCTGTCTTCACCAATCAGTCCTCAGTCACTCGACGCACTCTTTCAACCAAATATGCCAGCATATACCTTCCCTATCAGAAAACCACTTAAACTAGTCCCCTATAATTTCTACAGTTTCCTTTCTCCCTTATCCTATACAAGCGGACATTACGGCTCTCCCTTCCAATCCCTGGAACTAACCCTCCATAACGCTTATTACACAACTTTCCAAAATCCATCAATCACCATTCTCTCGCTCCGCTCATTGGATCATTGTTCACTAGGTAATTTTTCATTGCTATATGGGCGCTGCATAGGTATTTAGCTCCATGTCTTTCAAACTGCTTCTCTCACTCCTACATAACCTCCTCCTTCTAATGTACCTCAATCTCAAGAAATCCTATCCTTCTCTGCCCATCAAAACCCGCCAACATTCATCTAACACCTCAACATTACTGGTAATCATTGTGCACGATTTCGACAGTGTTCGTTTTCCAACAGTCCCTCACATCGCATCTTCATCAGTTACAATAAGCAGCCATCGCTATTCATTATTCTAAGCAGATCCCCTTATTGCCTCAATTCTAACTTTCGCGCTTCCTCCACGAATGAGCTTCCTAGTTTCGCGCTTGTATGATCCTCATGTCATGCCTCCTTTCCAAGCTGTTCATTTACCTCTTGTTTTCTCTACGTAGACACCTTTTAGTATTTCTTTGTTTCCTTCCTTATAGTCTATCCAAAAGCATCTTTCTTTGAATCATTCAATCATTGCTTTAGTACCGTCAACCACCCGCTTCTTTTTACCTTTACCTGCTTCTCATCACCTCTTCATTCCACATGCGCTGTTAAGCATGTCTTGACTTTCTACCTTAGCAACATCAAGACACTTTCTTTGCACTACTAACATTGCTTCTTCATTTGCCCCCAGAATTTGCTCAGGAGAAGTTCAATGTCAATTTTTTTTCCGTTTTTTCTTAGTTTTTTTTTTGATTTCGCTTTCTTACTATTTTTTGTTCAATATTTCCCCAGCTCCAATCTACTTTAATCTTTTCCTTTCTACTTCTTTTTAATTTTAGACCTACTGTCCTTTCGTATCTCTTCCTAATCATCCACGCCTCCACTAACTTAATTTTACGATTAGAACGAACTCAAGATTACGATAATGCCCATTCGAAACGTCCGCTACCATGATTAACCATCCATCACCACTACTTCGAACATCTCTTCTTCACAAACTAAAGTCATGCATACGTTCTTCACTTCGATAACCGCATCTCTACCTACACCCAACTCCCTAGTGATAACTTTGGGATATCTCTTGTGTTTAAGAAATATGACTTACACCACATAGTCCGTCGTCTCTTCACAGAATTCACAATTCACGCTTCCTACCATTCTCATTTTCTCCCCCGCACCCCAAAACCACCTGTTATACCATCCCTTTCTTTGGATCACGCTATCACTAACACATTCAGGTCCCCCAAAACTATCAAATCTGAAGCTCCTACTCACCTCCATCGCAGAACATCATTCAGATGTATGCCAAAAAATCGTAATATATATAACTATATATACAAAATGTCATCCGACCACTTACTGGCAGAGTTCCAATTCAAGAACGGAATTATCACCAACACTACCATTAAAATAGTACATTATGTATTATATTATTATATTACTCTAGGTCAGTCTAATAATATCTTCATCCGCTATCACATTCCTATATGGTACGATCTTCTGAACAAAACGAGAAGCTTCCTTCATTGCCTAGCACAGTTAATCAGTTTCTTCATGGAAGTTTTACTCTTCTTACATCAACAAAATATATTGTGTTAATGTTGATGTCCTTTCATGCCATGTCCTAATCTATTAATATGAGTGACTCAAATTCTTTACCTAAATACTTTCTACTTTGTTTTTTATTTCGTCATGTGTGTGACTCTGTGTTCGTCCCAATGCCTGATTTGAACCTACAATTTTATTCTTGTCTTTCTTCAGGGTCAGAATTGTAATGATCAATTACACTCCTAGCAGATCGTTCACGTAATTTACTATGAGGTTCGGGTATTCCTAGCAATCGTTATGTTGAGCAGAGCTCGGTTGTCGCTACTGAAAAAGAAGCAGACCATGTAGAGCGAGAGTGATGGGTGTGAAAGAAGAGGATAAATGAGAGATATAATGAAAGTGGCATGTGAGAGATGGTTTGGTCCATTGGAAAGGATCGGAATGATAGTCGGCTTGGTTAAGTCGGGCAGTGGTATAGTCGGTGAGTGTGCTCTGACTATCGACCGCCTGGAGACCCTGAAGAAAAAGTGATTGGGTTAGTAAAGGAATGCCTTGCGTAGGAGAGAACTGTGGACGTTCTTGGCAGCAGGCCGAGACAGAAGGGGTGAGAAGGTTTGTGAATTTTGGGTAGTCTATAGTGAACCCCAAGGGATGAACCTGTACATTTAGCCCAGAGCTATAGTTCGTCCGTCGCGGTCCCGTGAGCCCTATAGGGTGGATTTTTTCTGACAGCCGACGAGTCGTCACTAAGACCCGGTATGATAGAAGGACCGGTAAGGCTGGGGCTTTCTTTTCTAACTTGCGTCATTTTCTTCTTCTAGCTGTTTCTGTTCTCAAGTGCATGTTGTTTCGCTACCATTGACCCATCTTTCGGAGAGAAGGTTGGGTGAGATGATGATGCTGATGATTATATAGTATAGTATATGATTCCCCTGATGTATTATAATATTATATATATATATTATATGGTTATTATATTATTAATTATAATATATTAATTGTATATAAATTAAATATATATAATACGTATAATAATAATATATATAAATTTATTATACATATATAACTAGTATATATATATAATATCATCATATTATATATATATATATATATATATATGATATATATAATAATACTAAGTGTGCACGATAAGCCCAAAATTTTAGTCCCGATACGATACGTACTACCATTTTTCAAATGCCGGAGAGACCGAGCCAAAATTTTGCCGATACCCCGTATAACCGATACTTTTACCCGCTATAATTATGGTTAATAATAAGATATAATATATGATATAGTAATATATAATATATATATATACATATATATATATATAGTAATATTATATAATATAATAATAGTATTATATATAGTATATATATAACTATTAGTATATAGCTAGTATATAATATATATTAGTTAATATAAGTTAATTCCTCTCCCAGAAAAGGATTTTGATCCTGTCAGTCGCGCGAGGTCGTTCCTCCGAATCCCTTTCCTGGCCCTTCATCTCTTCTCGTTCAAACCATCTAACTGTCTCAGCTGCAAGTCGTTTTCTGGAGAATCCTCCACCGATTCGGTCCATCCTTCTTCGGTCCTAGCCCCCACGGTTCTTGTTCCATATCCGTGTCCGCTCCTACATCTTTTCGGCCATCCTGTCCGAGCTGTCATCCTCTCCATGATGCTCCCAGCCATCTCAATGCTTCCCACATCCATCTTCGTATAATCTTCTTCGACTCTCAGCTCATCTGGTTCTACCTTCGTTGCCTTATTCTGTCTCTTCTGCTTCTTCCAGTCATTTCTCAAAGCTCTCATTTCCGCGTCGTTGTATTCGCTCTCACTCTCTTCTCGTTGTAGTCCCCGTTTCGGCTCCGTACAGCAGCGTCGGGCTCAGTATACTTTCAAAGATTACCTTTTTTTAACATCCATTCCGACGTTCCCGTCCTTCATCAATGGGTACAGCGCTTTCATAGCCTTCGATTTGCTTATTCTTGTCTAGTTATCTCTCCTTCCACATCTCTCCTTCTGTTAAATCATCCAGCCTAAAATAAATCCCAGAATCGCGACCGCCCTCTCGACTCACTCTCCCTCCTGACCTTCATCACCTCATGCCTTCGCGTTCCTCCCGTTAGCCCATTAATATTTCTCTGTTTTAATGTACATTCATTCTCAATCCTGCCATTCTCCAACCCTCCGCAAACAGCCTCACACCGTCGCCGTATTTTCTTCATCCTCTTCACATCCAATCGCTAAGATCGGTTCCCTACCCATTATATCCCAATCATAGGACGTCCCAATTCTTTCTTCACTTGTACTTATTATAGACATTAAATAAATAGTGAACAGAAGTAAGGCGATAATAACTCCTTGTTCTAACTATTTTTTACTCTCGAACCATCATAGTCATTGTTCACGTCTCGCTTGCGATGTTACATCTACATTTTCGGTACAATACTCATTTTTTGCTTTCTTCAATCTTCCACTCCATAAAAATTAAAAATTTTTTTCCCCCTTCCATGGGGGAACCTCTTTTCCCATAAAAGCTCTTGATTCCCGCGTAAATAATATAAATATATATAATATATGATATAATATATATAGTATTATATATAATAAGTAATATAATATATATAATATAGATATAATATATATAAATATATATATATAGTATATATATATATAATAATATACTATATAGTCAGCCGTTTTCGTTTTTGCATTTGTGCTTCGAAACGTAAGAAATGCCGAGTTTGAGTTCGTTTTGTTCAAGACTTACGCGAAAATGAGTAGTAAATGCTCTCCGCAAACGTATAGGCATGTTCCTTAATTCTGTAAGGTTGCTATTTATCGTGCTTGCCGAATTTGTAGCACGTTCTTACGAAAATGTAAACAAACAAGATGCGGCGGCGTGGTAGGGCCCCGCCCGTCTTGAGATGTGACTGAAGCTTTCATTCATAAAAGCAGCTGCTTTAAATCTAAATTCTTCCAAATGAATAAACTCTATCACAATACTTGATCAATTATTTTGTAATATAACCATTTGTTATTTTTTTTGATTCCAAATTTATTCCAAAACCACGTGCCCCATCACAACAGCTGATAAGCACAAATGACAAAAAACGAAATTGTAGAATAAAAAGCAAAGAAAAACTTAAACTATTCTCAAAAGTTTAAACGTAAAACTTCGTATTATTACAATTATGATAAAGGAGTATAAAACTAAAGAAATCTAGTCCCGAAGTATTATTGGGCTGCACTCTATTTACGCAAGCCCACTCAATTACTTTAACCTTGGGACTAATTTCTTTTATTTCTTAATCTTTTTATTCCGATAAAGTCATTTGGCGATTAAGGTCCGCATACGACAGCCTTTGTTAGTTTGTTCTGATTTACAATTTTCCATGAGAAATTGCCTTTCCTGCGTAATTTTCTAGCTTAGACCTGTTATCCCTTCGTAACCTTTTGATACAACTTGTTTAACTCGTTCGATAACAACTCTATCTGCTAAAACTACTGTGATATAATGTTCCTAACTTCTGTTTATGCTCGGCTCCCTACATTTGGATCCTGTTCCAATGATCGTCAACTTTCAGATAGAAACATCTAAAACAAAAACTTTCACAATGAATAGTTTATACGTTTATCGCCTTTGGATTTGACCCTATGTAAAAGATACTAGAACGCCAGGCCCATGAACTGAAGTCACATTTCCTCGTTTGACAAATATAGAATGGTGCCGGAATGTAACGTCGACTATGTAGGTCAAACTTTCCTATAACGTAAAGACTGCGACCTTGCCAACGCATGGGCTATTTCCTTCGACTAGATCTCGCCCATCTCTCAATCACAAGAATTTAGCTGGTCAAGATCACTATGACCATAGGCACCCTATATCTCTTCAATAAACATTCCCATTCTTCAGATGCGGCTTCTAACAGATGAAGAACCTAAAATGGGAATCTTTATATAGTACAAAAACAACTTCAATCCATACAGACCTTCTTTGGTACTCCTAATTGCTGAACTAATTGCCTTGAATCGTGCATAAACGAAAGCAAAAATGGTACGATTTATTAAGATCTTGTCAGCAAACAAAGAAAAGCTTGAAAAAGGTGCTTAGATGTTGATAAACAAAATACAAAAAATAAGAAGTTTAGATTGATTGAATAGTAATTGCACGACTATGAAGATGGAGTTTATCGATTTGGAAGATATTAGAATTTAAGCCGATTTTATTGAGATGGAAATATTGTCTAAGTTCAAAGCGGGTCCTAACGACGGCCGTCTTTTGGTGTTAGCACATTTTCGTAAGAACGTGTTAAATTCAGAATCACAGGAAAGAAGCGAACCGGTTTATACGAATTAAGGAATTTTTACGTTGGTAAGCATTCTTTCGATTTGTCAAGTTTTAGCAAGAAACGAACGCCAACTCGAGCATCTTATTGAGTCGTAAGAACATAAATGCAGCAACTGAAAACGCCTACCATTACTAGAGTAGTCAGAATACGATGGGAAATATCAACAAATTCCCCGGTATGTATATATAGTATACTATATAGATATTGATATATATATATATATATATTATAATATTAATATATATATATCTATAATATATAATATATATATCATATATTATACATATTCATCCTAAATTGTGTCATATATACATAAATAGAGAGTTATATATTTGAAAAAATATATTAAAATGCAACACTTAAAAAGGAAGAACGAATGTTTGAACACTTTTAATATTCTAGAAAGGTGAAGTTGCATTTCTTCGAAGTCGACGAGTCATTAAAGAAAATTTTTAATTTCTCTTCGTCTGATAGCAAGGGGCTGAAAACCCCATTCTGTCAGAACCTTTGCGTTTTCGCGAAGGTGTTGATAAGCAAAGACCTTGTCAACTACACACCGACCCTGCAAGCAAGGTGACATTGACGTGGATATATATATATATATATAATACTATAATATATGATATAATATATTATATATCGTAGTATATATATATATAGAATATAGATATATATACTATATTATCATAATATATATAAATATATATATAAAAATATATATAAGTATAATATACATTTATATTACTATATATATATATAATACTATATATAATATAGTATCTCAGTGTATATCATATAATAAGATATATATATATCAATATAGTAAAGATCAAAATGTGGTGGTATCGGTTAAAGTACGGCAAAATTTTTTGCCCGATACCGGATACTTACTCTTGCAAATTTCCGATGCCTGATACGCGATACCTGAAAATGACCGTTAACCATCGAACTGAAACCGATACGCGATGGATCGGCAATCATAATATACTATATACTATCTATATAGATAGATATATATAATATACATAAATATATATATAAAAATATATATATTAGATATATATTTAATATTATAGAAATAAATATATAAATAACTTTATTATTAATGTGTGCTTTTAATTTCAGGTTTGGCGCAAATTCAGAATTCTGTTAATTAAGCCGGATATTTACACATACAACATGTTGTTAAGGTGTTTAAGGGATTGTGGGGCTGGTGATCCACAACTTTTATCGGAGTTCTTCGATGATATGCTTGAAAGTCATAAAATTAAAGGAAAATTAAAAAGAATTAGAGATAAAAAATATGAAAACGCCAAACGATATCTACCAAATTCCTCTTCATCTTCGAAAACCAAATCGGATAAAAATTTAGTCGGAGAAAAAAGTGGTTCTGATTATTTGGTAAACGGGAACAGAAGAAAGCGAAGGAATTTGCCAAAATGATGATGGAAATAAGCGGTGAAAGTTAATTTGAAACCTAATATGGAACTGGAAATTATCAGTTCAGAGAAGGTGAATTTCAATGAGAAAGAAACTGAAGTCTTGCCGAATGTCCTCTCCTACAAAGTTCAAACTGGAAACATAGTAGCTATTTCTTCTTTAGATAAAAGTGAAGAGAGGTAATGTTGCACAATGTTATTATTATTTTTGATGTTTATTCTTATTTACTCCTTTTCATTTTCGGTGTGAAATGTAAATAATTTTAAAACTTTGTGATTAAATACGTTTTTATGATAAAAGTCCAGATACAGTATATTTTTTTCAGTTAGGAGAATAGTTAAAAAAGAAAAATGTTGTCTAATACTAATACTACACCCATAGTACTTCTCTACTGCCTCAATATTACAGATACTATTTGCACCTGCACATTTGGCAAATGCTCTAGACTATAACTTGTAGCCTTCGAAAGTCACTCCATAGGTTCTTGCTATACCGAAAATTATTCCCCTACATACGAGATTGTAGCCCCTTGATTCCTTAACAGGGAAGTGAGAGGACTCGCCTTTCAACTTTCTTTTCACACTGATAGAATACCAAACGATTTTAGGAGCTTACTCTGATTGAACTCCAGACTCACATGGTGTGTCTTACGCAATGATCTGCCGTTCTTATCCATTGGCACTTGCTTTCTCGCTAGACTTCTATAATATAATTTGGATTGAAGACCTCTTTTATTCTTTGTTAACCACAACTCGGTGTCATCCCCCAAACTGGGTAAGGATCCACACTGACATAATATGAGCAACATCTTCTTGACTTACCATACCTGCAAATTCATGGAGAATATGGCGATGGATTACCATTTTCCAAAGTCTTTTCAACCTCGCAAATTATCAATTTGGTTTCCGTAAATATAGTTCAACAGTTGGTCCTCTATTGAGAATGGAACATGATTTCCAAAGAGCAATCTCATTGGAGAAACTGGTAATGGGAGGGTTCTTCAACCTTGAGAATGCTTATGATATTGCTTGAATAACTAAAATCCTTAAAAAAGAATACTTCCTAGACCTCCATGGACAACAACTTCTATTTGTCCAACTCTTAACTTATCAAATATGTCCTTTCAAGTACTGTTTAACAGCTCTCTCCAAACCTATTGCTTTATATGTTCCGCAGGTCAGCTTCTTAAGTATACTTCTATCTTCAATGGGTTTCACTGGTTTAGTTGTCATATTTTAGAGATGGTACATTCTCCCATATGTAGATTATCTGACTCTATATGCAGTTAGAGTCATGATGACCTATCTTTAATGCTAACTTTAACTGGTCATTGACAGAATAAATAAATTGATTGATTCATATGGCTTCCATTTCTCTCAATAAAACAACAGTACTTTTTCGACAGAAGAGGATGATGATAATATTGTTACCTCCCTTTCAGTATAACCTTATATGTCTAACTGATACACCCATAGTACTTACTTAAATTGAAGTCGAAAATTTTGCCTTCATCCTAGATGACTGTCTAGCATACTCCCCATATATTAAGAACTTTTATGATTGAAGCATCACCCACACTTTTGAGGCTTTTGACAAAGTCTTATATGATATTATCAGAATTAGTACTAACGCATTTGTCCTTTCCAAAGGTGACCAAGGAGATTGAGGCCAATGTAATGTCCTTCAATTTAAAATTGACTACATCACTTCCACTACCTATCTTCGTCTCTTATCACAACCCACAATAGTTACTCCATATGGTGAGGTGACTCGTCATCGTCTTCGTCATTATTGTAGTGTAAAAAAAGTATACAATAGCTCACATTAAACATCCCTTTATTATAAGTACTGCCAGAGTCATAATGAAAATTACACCCCATAACTATTACCAATCTCCAATTTATTATTAGTTTTAAACTTACTTTGTAAGTCTTGACTCTTATCACGTTTCTTTAAACTATTTTTTTCACTAATTAATCCATCACAAATTCAAATCTGAAGATGGAATAGTTATACTTACTTTTTTTTTTTGCATCCTATCACATGACTTGATATTACGGCTAAAATAACATCCATATTACTTGCCCTTTCAAGATTTTTTATTTTTTAAAATTGCAATATATGAAATATTCTAATTCCCGCAGTATGTTGAAGACATTTAAAATTATATATCTAAAAAAAAATTCATTGATATTGATTGTTCAGCGTTATTTGCTATGTTCCATACTTTTAAGAAACTGATATCATTTTGTTGGAATCCATCTCATGTGTGAGTTGCTGACAATGAAGCAATATCAGCTGCCTAATTCATCATCATATCAAAGTATTTACCCATTATCTTGAGTAGGACTTACCTTCCTTCCATAACTATGCCCTTCTGCTTTGTCAGGGCTTAAGAACTTGCTGGAATGAGTTCTAGACGTTGGATTTCGAAGTATAAAACTCTAAGAATAAAACCAAATTTAAAGAAGGCACTGATCACAACCACTCCTGTTAATTAAGTTGTCCTAGCAAGACTGTCAGCCACACGAATCTTATTCATGCATATCTCATACCTACACTTATTACCTTATGACATTTTTACTGTCTTTATTCCCCTCAATCTGTATATCATCTGACTGAGTGTACTTTGAACTGCATCATGTCTTACTTGGTCACGTTATTCCCACACTTTTTAAGATTCAACACACATTCTTAATGAGTCCTCATGTAATAGCGCTACAATATTATTCCCTTTCGCCCATGAACCTAAATTTTCTCTCAAAAATTTAGGTTATTAACACATTACAAGTAAGTTCTAAACAAAACGTTTTGGGTTTAGAAGTAATCTATGGTGTTGGATCACTAGCCCAGTCTACTATAAATCTGTTTTAGAGTGATATGTTAAGTGGGGTGGTGGCTGTCATCAAAAAAATCAAAAACATTAACACGGTATATCTCTGAATATAGTGCATCAAATGAAATTTCCTTTGCAGTGTAGATAGATAACGTTAAAAGACGAAGATAATGATGTAAATACCATGTAATTTGGTCCAGTACAAGCAAAGTTATAGCAAAAAAAAAGAAAAGAAAAAAAAGTCTTTTGAGTCATGCGAATTTAGACTGACTAAAAATGCTACTAAGGAGCAACTTTTTTTGTCAATTTTTTTTTCATTTTGGCGAAATTTTTTGTGAATGGATAATAAGGTCTTTTTTTTTAGGACAAATAATGACAATTATATGAAATATATATACAAACATGCTTAAGGAAAGACATATAATTATAAATTTATGTACAAAGGACTTTTGTTTGGTTAAATGGCTAGTAATAAATGTTAATATAATTATGAACATATGTTGAAAGAAAAGATGTTTTACAAATTTATTTACAAAAGTTTTTTAAATAGGCTTAGAATGGAATGGATATTTTAATGATCTGGCCTCCAAGCACAAAGTCTGGAAAACTAAACGTTCGGTCATTCATTTATTACAAAGGGGAATGTATTTAAATGACTAGTCAAAGGCAACTGCGACAACTATTATTATTATTATTATTATTATTATTATTATTATTATTATTATTATTTTTTGTCACTTTGAAACATTTTTTTTCTTAGGCCCGATCGTTGACCACAGCCGAACTTGCTAATCCTCAAATTTCAAAGGAGGTTGCCTCAAAAATGGCCAGAATGCATGCTATGAACGTTCCAATCAGTAAAGAACCTACATGGATGTGGAATTGCATGAAGAGGTTATTATTATTATGTATTATTATTATATTATTATTATTATTATGATATGTAATTATTACTTATTTATATTATTAATTTATTTTTTTTCCGCTTTTTTTTCTTCATCTTCTCTTTCCCCAAGACTGGGGGTAAGTGCGTGTCATGCAATCGGAAAAGAAAAGCAGAGTGGAAGAATATGAAAATTCGAAAAGAAAGCCCAGCCTACCGCCCCTCCTGTACGCATTATTTATGTAAGGAATCTTCGCAATCGAGAAAATACACCCCAGAGCTTCATGGAATTGACCGAAAGGGACCCTCACTATGGTAAATCGTCAGTGAAGGGGTTCTCATCCTTTGGCCCAGGTGGTCCACAAGCTCACCAACGCTTACCGCCTGCACAAACCCGCCATTCAATCCTATTATGCACCTTTATCCTCGCCTCTGCCAAGACTCACATTTCTCTCCTTCAGCCATTCGTTTACTTGACTCAATCCACTGTTTCTTCGATCTCCCAGCCGTCGGTTCCCAACACCACGCTTCACTTACATCCGCTAAGCTCAACCTGACTATCATTCATGTTCCTCGTCCACATGACCAAGCATTCTCAACATACTTTTCATTTATTCCTCATTTACCCTTTCTCACACACACACTCTCTATACGTTCATTCCTCATTATCCAAATTCTGTCTCACACCTTAGCATGCCCTAAATGTCCATCTGAAACTTGAATTAGATCTATACCTATTCCAGACATAGTCTCGACTAGCTATACAAAAACACGTAACAACATAGCCCATGTAGACCTAGCGCACTCAAGACTCTAGTCCTGTTACATTCACCAACGTTTAATGCACCATAGCGGGTCGTCGTTTAATGAAAGAGTCACCACCCTTCTCTGCCTTCACAACTTTCCCTTACTCACTCTGTATCATCCGTTCCTTTCATGCCAACATATATCGCTAAATATTTATAAACTCAGAAACTTGTTTCAGTTGCCACAATCTAACATAACTTCAACTGAGGACTGTGTCCTCATCACACATCAACCTTACTCTTACCCCACCTTACGTTTCAAGACCCTCCTTTTACAACACCCTCTCAAACTCTCTCTACAATCCCTCAAACTACTTGCTTCAGATTCGCCACAGCGAAACCAAACATCGCATACTCATAGGTAGGGCACTCCACCGTCATCTCCATCCATCTAACACGCCCATTTCCTGCCATCGCCTGTCGACCCATTCGACATTCTTTCAATAGACCCACCCATCCCATATAAAATTGAATACCAAGAGACATAAACAACGCTGTCTCACTCCGGCTTTTAAACCTAAACAATCACCAGTTGGACACCAACCATTTAATTCTTACACACACTTTCACTATCTGGTCATAATACTGTTTGATTCCATTCAGCAAGCCTTCACCTAACACAATATATTCACTGAACACCTGCCATACAACTTCTCTAAATTAACCTATCATAGCCTGTTGCAAATCCATAAATAAATCCTAAATACAATTTACATTCTTTCTCGCTCATTTCTCAATCAAGTTGTTTCGAATGTTACAGGATTTGACTCACGACATCTCTACCACTTCCTAAACGCGCCCGCCTGTTTTCACCATCAGTCCTTCAGTCACTCGACGTACTCTTTATGACAAAATACCAGCATATACTTCCTACAGACACTCAAGTATTAATACTAATTCCCCTAGTAAATTCTGACTACAGTTCCCCTTTTTTCTCCTAACCCTTATTAAGGGTACACTACCGCGCCTCCCTCCTCCCTTCCGAAAAACTTTCGTCCGATTTCAATTTTACATACAACTCCTAAAATCTTTGCAACGTCACCACTCGCCTCCGTTCTTGATCATCTTCCACCAGTAAGTTTTCGATCATTAGCCTGCCAGATTTACATTTCTGCAACTGTTCTCATTCTACCCATGTTCTCTCTCCTTACTAATCAACGTCTCAGATACTTAGTTCCTCCTTGCACCATCAAAACCCACACACATTGTCACCTCTTCATTACTGTAAGTATTGTTCAGAATTTTCGAAGTTGTTCTGCCGACTCTCCCGCCACATCCATTTTCCAGTCAAGCAGCACCATCGTCCTATTCATATTCCTAAGCCAGATCCCCTTATTCGCTCATTGTATTAACTTTTCCGCGCTCCTTTCAGCAAGCTTCCTATTCGCCCTGTAAGTCCCCATTCATCCTCCTCCAAAACTGTGTTCATTTTACCTCTGGTGTTTCTCTTACGTTATGCCGTGTTTAGTATTTCTTTTTCCTCTTAATAATTCCAGCCATCTTCTTTTGAGGACTTACATCACTGTGCTTTTAGTACATCTCAACCCCCTCGCTCTTTTTTGACCTTTAATCCGCTTTCATAAACCTTTCATCCCACCTTCACTGTTAACCATCTTAACTTTTCCTAGCTTAGCACATCCACCACTTACTTTGTCACTAAATCTAACAATTGCTGTTCTATTTAAAATGGGGGCCGGCTTTGAAGTATTCAGCAATTAATGGCGAGTAATGATAACCGGCGTGCTTTAAAAACTTACGGGCTTCGAGAGCGTTCTTCTTTTGGGGACGTGGATCGGCCTACGTGATTAGAGCATCCGGTGTAATTGTTAACGGCTGCGACGCCGGTTCCAAGTGTGTCGAATCCGGCTGATGTGAGAAGTAAATCTCCTGTGACTCATACATTATTATTATTTATGCTAGTATATTATATAATTATTATATATATATATAGTATTATATTATATAGGTATATATAATTATAATATCTTATATAATATAATAATAATAACTATAATTATTATAATATATATTTGTGTATCTTTTTTTTAGTCAATGTTAACAGAACCACCATGGCTATCAAAGAGACGGGCCACACTGATTGAAAAATGGAACATGCAAGGTGAGTTGAGCTGCTTCTGTGTAACACACGCTTGCATAGTCGAGTATGAGTTTGGTCAAAGAAAGAACAAAAATAAATAATATTATCCTTAAATAGACTATTACGTCTATACAGTACAAAATCTATCAATAGACTGAATAATATTCGCTTCTTGGAGATCCAAGAAAATAGTTACTACTAAAGTGAGATTCATATATGATAGTATATAATACTATATATATATATCATTATTATAATATAATATATAAAATTATATATATATATATATATTATTCTAACACTATATATATATGATATATACTATATATAAATATAATATATATATATGATATATATATATATATATATAGATATATTATAATATATATATATATTAATATATAATATATATATATAGGATATGATATACTATATATATAATAGATATACTATTTATATATATAATATATATAGTATTATAATATAGTAGATGATACTTACTTATATCCCTGTGTGCGGTGGCTGCCCACTACCACCCTATCTCTGTGCTAGGAATGCTATTGCATGCCTCGGAGATGGTCGGAATCGCCGTAACCTTCTAACTTTCGGCGAAAATTGTCATAATCGGTGGGATGGTAATGTCAGAGGGATAAATTAGAGGAGAAGAGGTAGAGAAGTGAGGATGTTATTTAGAAAGGGCAAAGTTTGATTTGTCTCCTGTGACTGGAAACAAGATGGAGAGGAAATAGGTGAAATTGAGTGTGTGATTGAAATGTGTGCGGTTGCGGTCTGGAAGAGAATGAGAGAGGAGAGGAAGGATTGCAATTTTGGATGAAGTGACCTGTGGTAGCAGAAGCTATGTCGACTTTGTGTTGTGAGTCAAATTCTAATGTTAAACTTTAGTTGAAAAGGTCGAAGGGTGTCGGGTTGTGACGCTGGTATCGGACTCCATCTGAGGGAAACGTCGTGCAAGAGAGTACGATTTTGGGATAATTTGAATGGATCTTCTGGATGGGGTGAGTGGATTCTCAGATTGATAAAGTGTTGGGGACTGATGGTGGATAGTGATTAAAAAGGGTATGGGTAAAGTACAGGGTGGTTTTGGGGTGGGGGGAGGAAAGATGACGAATGTAAGAAGGTGATTGCATTCTGTGAAGAGAGAGTCGTATGTGGTAAGTAAATACCTTCTTTAACAACAGGAGTATAAAACACTACAGCTTGGTGTAGAAGTAACGAAGATGTAAAAAGGAGATGAAAGTATGATCTGATATATATGTGATATGATGTGAAAGAAGGAGATGTGAACCAAAAAGTGTTGAGATATACATACTACAGAAGAAAAAAAGATAGATATAGAATAGTATCAAAAAAATAAAAGCAAGATTAGCATAGGAGAGAGCATATTGGGATAGAGAGAGGAACGTGATACGAAACGGAGAGGTAAAATTAAGAAAAAAAATTAACAGTAGAAGCAGAGAATAAGAGAAAAACACAGAGAAAAACACGGGTCTGAATGTGACAAGTTTGGGAGACACTGAACAATCTGGGGAAAGAATGAAGAAGCAACTGTTAGTAGGCAAAGGAAGTGGTTGTAGTGTCTAAAGTAGGATAAATGTTAACCACGAATTGGTGAAGTGAAGATGGTGATGAAAAGCGGTTAAGGTAAAAAGCAAGCGTGAGTTAGAATGTACTGGAAAGCCATTGAAGTTTGCAAAAGAAAATGCGTTGGAATTATATAAGGAGGAACAAAGAAATCTGAAAGGTGTATCGTGAGGAGAAAACAAGAGGAATGAACAGTTTTGGAAGGAGATGATATGAGACATGACAAGGAAAATAGAAGCTGCTTCTGGAAGAAAGCGCGCAGAAGGTAAGAATGAAGAATAAGGGGAATCTGCTTAGAAACTAGCATGAAACATAGGGATGGTGCTTGATAACTTGATGACAACTGGCATGTAGGAGGAGTTGTGGAAAGAACACTTAAAAAATCTGCACAATATTTAACAGTAATGATGAGGTGTTAGTGAATGTGTGTGGTTTGTTGATGGTGCAAGAAGGAATAAGGTATTGAGGATGGAGGTTCCTTAGTAAGGAGGAGGTAATGGGGTAGGGTGAGAAAGTTGAAGAATGGTTAAATCTGCAGGTATAGACATAGATGAAATAACTAGTGAAATGATCAAGACGTAGGGCGGAAGAATGGTTGATTATTGGATTGGAATGTTGTCGTAAAGCGTTATGGAGGGATCCAAGTGGATTTGGAGGAGCGTAATAGTACGGTTTGTCTGTGTCAGTAGATGGTAAGTGAGAAAAGGGAATCTGTAAAATTTACTAGGAATTAAAGTTTATTGAGGTCTAGTAAGGGAAGGGTATAGTGGCGTGTTTTGGTTCGAACAGTAGTGGTTAGCCTGAGTTGGCTTGAGGGACCTGTTATTGGGTGAAAGAAGCATATGTGCCGCTTAGTAGTGGGGAGATGTGTGGGATCAAATCTTACATTGAAACAAATGATTGAGAAAAATGAGGGACGAAGAAGAATAACGATTATATTTACGGTTCTAGTGAGATATATCAACAGGGCGTATGTAAGGAGTTAATAGGGACAGGGCTTGTACGGCTAGGATTCATGATATGGTGTTGTGGTAGGCTTCTGATTGGAATCAAAAGTATGTTGACGACAGTGAAGCATGTGTAAGAACAAATAAATGGTGTCAATGGTGATGGTTTAGGATTAATACGGGAAGTGAGACAGTGGTTGTGTTACTGTTCTTGGTTATGTCATATGTGTATGATGGTGCGGGTTAGAAAGAATTCGAGGTGGGGAATATGGCAGGAGGGTGTTATGAATGATGGCAGTAATGCGCAAAGTGAGTGGTGGGGCCTACCTAGTTGTATGCGGATTGATGGTTCTGTTGGCGAGGTCTGAAGAGAGTTTAGAGAAAGGATGGTGGAGATTTTGGCAGGTGATTAGCAGTTTGTCAAGCTGAACGTAGAGGAGGGGTTTCAAACGTAAACGGATGGCAGTGAATAGACGTAAGGTTATGGCTTGTGAGCTGGAAGGTCCTTAGTGAGTGAAGTCATTGGTAGCATGAAGACAGGTCTGGAGCAAGTGCTGCAGGATAATATCTGCGCTAGTGTTTGGATTGAGAAGGGAAACGGATATCAGAGTGCTAGTAGGAAAGAATTGTGAATGGCAGGAAAGGTGGCTGGTGAAGTTAAATCGTTGGATGGAATGTAAAGGATAAGATCTGAGTGCGGCTAGAGTCCTACAGTGAGGTCTGTTCGTTGCTTTTTAATATGTATGTATGAGACGTATGGTGGAATAATGAAGTGATGCAAGCAGTCATGATGGTTCAGATGGACAATTCTTAGAGCATCTAGTATGTAAAGATTAATAAAGTGAGCGAATGAACGTAATCTAGAGAGTGGTGTGGTGTGAAGAAAGGGGTTTACGAGAGAATAAATGAAAAGCTGATGGTTTGAATGGTTTGGTCAGTGGAAAGGATGATGAAAGGTCGGTTGGTAACATGGGTATGTATATGGACTGGAAGGTTGTTGGTAACCAGAACGGGCTGGTGAGACCGAAGAGAATAGTGATTTAGACTCGGTGGAACGATTATTACTGAAGGAAGAAATGCTGAGTCTCGGCAGGGAGAATAAGGTGGCTATGAAAAGAAGGCGGGTTTTGTATGGGGCAATGGTTTGGCCAACTCTGGGCCAGGGGGATGAACCCTACATTGAACGATTTACCATAGTGAAGGGTTCCGTCGCGGTCCATGATGCTCTAGGTGATTTCTGTCCTGTGACGATCTCTCACTAACTAATGGTACAGAGGGGGCGGGTAAGTGCTGAGGGCTTGTCTTTTCGCGTTTGTCATGATGTTCTCCTACTGCTGTTCTTTTCGACTGCCTTGGTACAGCACCGTTACGCCATCTTGGGGCAGAGAGGCAAGGGTGAAGAATAAGATAAGAAAATAATATATTATATATAATATATATATATATATATAATTATTATATATATATATATATATATTATAAATGAGATGTGAACATGGGATTAATTATATATATATATATATATATATATATCTATCATGAATGATATTATACATATATATCTCAGACCCCCACCCATGGAGATTGATCATCCAGCCCAGTGTGGCCACTGTCTTTGTGGCCTTGAATAACTCTCTCTCGTCTCTCTCCTCTCTCGATGGAAATCTCTCCTTCTCTTCTATAAATATTTGTAAATTATATATATATATATAATATAAATATATGATATATAAAATATAGTAATATATAAGATATATAAATATATATATAATACAATAAATAATATATATTTATATAATATATTATATTATAAGTAATATTAAATATATATGATATATATAATATAATGGACGAAGCTGAATTTTTGCATAAACAGCCAGGTTCATTTTTTTGGCGTGTGGTTCTTCATTTTTCGAACCGGGTTGTGGTTGTGCAACTTAAAATCAAAATTACCATTGTTCGGTTTTACTACTACTATAAAAATATAATAATAAACATAAGGATATATATAATTATATTTTATTATCTTGAGAAATTTCTGGTCATTTAATGTGCAATTTAGTCACTGTTTGCAGGTGTTACCAGGTTGTAGGAACAGGACCTCCGTACAGATGCACAATACATCCCACTTCGCCCATCCTCCGCCTTTGAAACTGGAAAGTGTCCGAATAAAGGTGCTTTAGTTTTCGCGTTTGTAATTGAATTTTTAGAATTTTAGAATTTTTAAAAATTTTCAATTTCTGCATTTTCTCTTGTTAATCTTAATCCTTTTTCTTCATAAAGTTAATCAGCTGCTGAAAAGTTGTTCGCGGTTGGCAAAAAAAAAAAAAAGAAGAAATTACTACTAGATGGGCATGACAATACTCTCTTAACTCATCAGTCTTCAACTCTTCGAATTTTATATTCGGTCTCTCATTTCGCTCCACATTAAAGCGATAAGCTGTCAAAATTAAGTCTTGTTTTCTTTTTTGAATTTGCTATTTTCATCAAACAATTTATAAAATCATTCTCTGTAGAAGCTTCATTGTAGCTGTTAAATGAGAATTCATGGTTCAAACAGAGTTTCTGGCTTGGCTTGAATGGGTTGTTTATTTCTGCAAGGTTTAAATTCTTTTTAAGGATTCTGTTAACTAGATGTAGTCTTTTCCATATTCGGAAGAAAGTTCCTTACATTGTTTTTTTATTTCTTCTGAACTTCCTAGTCAAAACAATAAGAATCCGTAAAAAAATCTCTCTTTATGATCGAGCAACTAGATACATTTGCGATGGTAATTGCAAGAGATTTTCTTTCCCAAATTAAATCTTCGAGGTTACTGAAATTTATGGTGTGTGACGCTGATGTTAATTCCCCTCCTTCACCTTGAAATTGTGAGGTATGGTAAGAGAATTTTAACGATCAATAACGTTACCTACGTGTGTGATATAGAGTGACGAATGAAGAGCTTTAATTTTTCAGCAATCTGTTTCCAATACTCCAAATAGGGTAAAATTTTCACATTAGTATAGAAAGCAGAACTATAGGTTGTCTTACCTACGAGTATTTCCAGAGTAAAGACAAACCGAATCCTTGTTTTTCATATAAGAAGAGAGAGAGCGAAGTTTTGATAAGGCATAAGAGAGGTATGCTTTTTAAATAGATAATTCTGCGGTGTGAAGGACATAACAAACTGCGCGGTTGCGGTTGTGTGACTAGGACAACCGGGGTTGGCAGTTGCTGCCGCATTTGCGGTTGCAGGTTATTCGAGCCATCACTAATATATATATTTGATATAATATGATATTAATATATTAATATAATAATAATAATATTATATAATTTATCTATAATATATATAATATAGTATAATAGTATATTCATCTATAATCGTAATAAATATAATATATACTATATAAGCATCGGTTGAGAATATCTGCATTGGAATGTAACAATCTTTTTTTTTTTTTATAGGCTTTGCTTTCAACAATGGAGAATCTTAAAGTTGAACCCGATGTGATATTTTGCAATAGACTCATTCGAAAGAGATGTTTGCGAAATTCTTTAGAGGAAGCTAAGGTATGAATTAGTATTACTCTTCACCCCGATTCTTGTTATGGTGTTATGGTCAGAGTATTACATTTATGACGTAACATAGTTATAAGAACCATTACTAGAGCGTTTTCTGTTCGTTCCCACTCACCCAGCACTAGTATGTGACCTTGTCACATACGACATCTTTTAGTCTTTCTCCTATCCCCTCATTTTTGGAATTAACTATATCTTATCTTTTAACACTCATCCTCCACTATAGTTTCTATCAACCGCTGGATCGATTAACGGCGAAAGATTTCTGTAACATAGTTTTTCTATTATTCCATTGATGTAAATGAGCGCTGCTGTCACCCTTCCTTATGGTAGGGGCACCCGGCGTCGTCTGTGCTGATTGGGTGTGAGCCGAATCACTCGTTCGTGAGTTGATGTAGACGAACCCGACATTTTAGACCTTTTCCCTGACCTTGAAACCTCCGCCTGACCTAGCGCGGTCCTCCGGGTACAAACCTCATGGACTTGACGCCCATGAGGGAGGGGGAGGAATCCTCACTCAAACGTAATAACGGTAATATAACTATAGATTCGAGTAAATCGCCTCGGAACGTAAAGGATACTTTATGTAATGAACATGCAATGCCTACATCGAGCGATGTTTTGCCTGGCACGCTTTCGACATCCCATTTGCCCAAACGATTAGGGCAACCCCGAAAAGGTACCCCTTTCTTGTCATCCACTCCTGACGAAATAAGAAATACATCCAACAGCACTATTTATGCTCCAGTGCTGAAAAACTAATACATTGCTTTCATACTAAGCCATCTCCAACAGAAAAGATTTCCTGTTGCAAATGTATGCAGGTTTCCCCAATGTTGAGACCCGCCTGACACCCAAACCCTTATCTCCCTTACCCTTATATAAGGGTACTATTACTGCTCTCGTCCAATCCCTCGGAAACTCTCCTTAAACGCCTTGTTACACAACTCCCAAATCAATTCAATCACCGTCTCTTGACATTTCACCAGTATTCATCTATACCTGCCGATTTACATTCTTCAAACTTTCTTACTTTACCCATTACCTCCTCCTTACTAATGACCTCATCCCCAAAATTATCTTGTACCAACAAACCTACTGACGTTCACTATCACTTCAATTACTGGGCAAGTTAATGCGGATTTTTCAAACGTGTGTCCCTCCCACGTGCTTCACATCTTTCACAGTTCGAAAGCACTTCCCTTTCATTATTCTTAGCATATCCCCTTGATTCTGCAATACATAACCTTTCGCGCTCTCCTATTGCCTTGTAAGCTTCCCATTCAACCCTACTTCCAACAGTTCCATTTAGCTTTTTTTTTCGCTCACGTATGAGCCTTTTAGTATTTCTTTTTTTCATCCTTATATATTTGCATACCACTTTCTTTCGACACCTCATGGCTTTTAGACGATTGGCACCACGCTTCTTTTTTGCGTTGAACCACTTGCATACCTCCTTCGTTCACCACTCACGGTTTAACATTCTGTTACTTCATACTTTGCTGCATCCATATACTTCTTTTGCACTGCTAACATAAACTACCTTCAATTGCTCTCAGGATTTTGTTCAGTGTTCATACTGTTCACGTTTCAAATATATATGATTATAGAATTATAATAATAATTATATCTTATATTAATTATATAAATATATAATCTATTTATATATAT
The DNA here is from genome assembly GCA_015478945.1 of Trachelipus rathkii. Taxonomy (NCBI): domain Eukaryota; kingdom Metazoa; phylum Arthropoda; class Malacostraca; order Isopoda; family Trachelipodidae; genus Trachelipus; species Trachelipus rathkii. The sequence continues at coordinate 26,005 of JABUQX010040810.1, forward strand.
ATATATATATATATATATTGCAGGATGTACTAGCTTTGATGCAGAAGCACGCAGTTTCCATGGATATCATCTCATATGGTTGTTTAGCTATTGGCTGTCAAAAGCCTTCTGATATTAGACATTTACTAAAAGACATGAAAAATAACTCTGTTATGTAAGTATTATTAGAACCTTTGATACTTTTTTTTTTGTAACTTTTTGATTTGATGTTTTTTCAATGGTTAAGTACCGTACTATTTGAATATATTTCAAAAGTAAAAATTTTCTTTAAGATTGGAGATTTTTTTTTTTTTAATTTAAAATTAAAAGTTGTGATTTTGGAAGATTGAAGGTTTTTGAATTAATGGAACAAATTTTAATGAAAGTAAACATTGTTTAGTTAGTTTCAGAACGAAGTTCTAAGAAATTGATTATCTACTTTTATGGTGCATAATGGTAGTAAAACTTTTTCATTTTAGTAATCTTTGATCAGTATTTTAGTTCGTCCTCTTTTGTTTACGTTTCTGCGTATTGGTTTCCAATAAATATAAAACTAGTAGGAAAACTTAAAAACTATTACTAGTTTACTATAGTATTGTGGGTATTATAAGAATAATTGCAGGTTTGACTTCTTAAAACCGATGTTTTATACTTTAAAAAAAAAAAAAAAAATTCCACAAATATTAAAACGCAAAGCAATAAAAATTTCTTAAGTACAATTTTTTCCTAGTTACGAATATATATATATATATATATATATATATATATTATATTATTATATATATTTTTTTCTAGTTACGATATATATTATATATATATATATATATATATATTTGGCTTTTACAGTCCAAATGAAGAAATCATGACTGCATTGGTAACGAATTCTGTGCATAAATATGAATTTTTATTGACAATAGAACTACTACAGACAATGAAACGCCTCAATGTTCCCATCCCTGAACGTTTATTGAAAGTTCTTGAAACAACAAGAGTTATTATCAAGAAAAAATTTATTGAAATTGTAAGTAACACTTTGGAGTTTAATATACCTTCTCTTTCTCACTATTTTTATTTCTGAAGAAAACGTTTAAAAATAATACTTCTACAGGAATCTGAACCTCCGGACAAGGTTCTTACAAAGAGAGATGAGCGAGTGCGCGACGAAATGAAACTTTTTCTTTGCGAATACAAACGATGGTTAAAGTCGTCTGAAGTACAGTTGAAGGAACACCCATGGGCCCAGTTCGGATATTCCGAGCAAGGGAAAGGGAAAGGAAAAGTAGTTGCGCGGCAATCTTAATTCAAATATAAATCACCCATTTGTGGGTTGTGGTAAGTCATTAGTCTAAATTGATGGAAAAGACAATTTAAACACTCACCCAACAAAGTTTAATACCTCTTGTTGTGCCATGTTATTGCATATATATTTTATGTAGAAAATAAAAGTTTTAGTGAATCCTCGTTTTCTTTTAATGAAAACTACTATAACTATCCTAAATCATAAGAAATTCGTTCGTTATTGTACGAATAGTAAAATTTGCCAATTAAAAGTTCTGACATTATGGAATACATTGGATAGCGTGCCCACAAGCAATTTATTATAGCCAGTTGTCATTGCTGTAATCTGATATAAATCACACTAGTTTTCCTAGCATACAAATTTAATTTTGTACCTTTTAAAACAGGATATAAAATCTTAGGAGCATGCTAGGTGTAAGAAGAATTGATAAAATGAGGAATGAACGTATTAGAGTGTTGTGTGGTGTGAAGAAAGGGGTAAATGAGAGAATAAATGAAAGTATGTCGAGATGGTTTGGTCATGTGGAAAGAATGAATGATAGTCGGTTGGTTAAGCGAGTGTGTTGGGAACCGACCGGCTGGGAGACCGAAGAGAAAGTGGATTGAGTCGGTGAACGAATGTCTGAAGGAGAGAAATGTGAGTTTGGCAGAGGCGAGAATAAAGGTGCATAATAGGAGTGAATGGCGGGGTTTTGTGTGGGGGCATGGTTGAACCCTTACATGGACGATTTACCATAGTGAGGGTCCGTCGCGTTCCCATGAAGCTCTAGGGTGGATTTTCTGTCTGTGATGAGTTCTCATTAATTAATTGTACATGAGGGGTAAGCCTGGCCTTTCCTTTCGCCCCTTTTGTCATAATTCTTGCTAACTGCTTTCTTTTCCGATGCATGACACGCACCTTACCCCCAGTCTTGGGGCAAAGAGGAAGATGATGAAAGAAAGAAAAACAGGATATGAATAATTATGCAAAAGACTAATGTATCCTTAAAAACTATTTTTTTAAGGTTAAAAAAAACTTATTATAATTTCATTTTATTAAAAAATACAATCATTGCCTCAAAGTCCTACTGCATTTGTTGCGATTCCAATTCTGCCCTGTAATTAAAAAAAATATATATTTGATTACTATAATAGCAACAGTGGTAATGAGAAATATAAATGCAGAGCATAGTGGTGTGAAGCAGGAAAACCTAATCACATCATCATCATCACCCACCTTTCTCCATTGACTGGGGGTAAGGTGTGTGTGGGGTAAGTGGAAACTCTTCGCAGTCAGAAAAATCCACCCTACAGCTTCATGGGACTGCGACAGACCCTTACTATGGCATCTCGTCAATGTAGGGTTCATCCCTTAGCCCAGGTGAGCCACAACCATACCCCTTTACAAAACCACACCATTCACTCATATTATGCACCTTTCTTCTCGCCTCTGACAAACTCTCATTCCTCTCCTCCAGGTATTCCTTTACAGACTCAAATCCACTTTTTCTTCTGTCTCCCAGCCGGTCGATTTCCAGCACACTCACCACTATACATCCTCTTAACCAACTGACTATCATCCACCCTTTCCACATGACCAAACCATCCGAACGTACTTTTATTTATTCTCTCATTTACTCCTTTCCTCACACCACACACCTTTCAAATGCGTTCATTTCTCATTTTATAAATTTTTCTCTCCCCAACACGCCCCAAAGATTGTCCATCTGAACAAATTGTGCTTAGATCTATACCTCTTATTCCAGACCAGTCTCACTACTATACATTAATCACGGCAACAACATTACCCTCAAAAGATTTAGTCCCTTTACATCCACAAAGGATTAATGAACCGACACCTTCCTGGCCATTGTACTACTTTATAATTAGTTACATCTAGTGATGCAGGTAACATCCGCAGACGCACATTATTAAATGATTCCGCTGACTCCCCGCGTTGTTGCCCTGCGGAATGTTGGCGCGGATATTTATTGTCGATAAATTTGATAAAAATTTTAAATAAAATACTTAAGATGAATCTGAAACGCAACTTTAAATGAGAGACATGGAATTTACTCAACTGTGTAAATTATGACATCCTGATTTCATAGCATAATAGTTCATATAGTAATTGAAGTCAACAAGTCCACATTATATAGGATGGCCAAAAAAAAATCAGCGACTCTAACAGCTTCTGTCTCCGATCTAAGAAAGGAAGCATTTTGAACCATGCGCTTTTCAAAATGAAAATTGATGTAAGTATTAAAAAAGAATGAAAGGTGTAATATAAAACGAGCTTAAAAAACGCTTTGGTTCTGAAATTAAGAACCTTCATACTATTGCAACTTATCTAGATCCGAGTGTATAAAAACGCAATTTTTTTTTTTTTGAACACAATGTAAATCAAGTTAAATCGTCACTTTGTGTTAGTTGGAAAAACTTCAATCCGAACAGTTCTATATTAATTCGCCACCCCATCAGAAAGGATAAAACGAAATATAAGACAATACTCTTTCTACAAGTAAATCAATAACAGATTCCACTGGAAGAATTTCTACAGTCCAGTCAGTAGTGATGAAGAAAAACACGCATTTACCAAAAGATGCAGCGCAAATGATTGAAAACTATCACCACGAAACGCCCTAGATACATCAAATTGGACGATGCCTAGTATCAAGTTAGCGGAGTGGTGTTTAAGCAAAATGTTTACCACTCTTAAGTAAAACTTGCAAGGAAATACTGGGCAATGTCCCTCCAACTATGGTCGAATTGATGAGTATTTAGAAATGCTGGCGCTAATATAGTGATGAAAAGAGGAAACAGACGTCTCATTCAGAAAAGGCAGAAAATTGATCGTCTCTCAAGCACAACCTTCCTATATTTGAATTTCAATACTAGTGCAAAAAGTATATAATCCATTGTAAAATCTCTTTTATTAAGGTCGGAGGTTGGGGAAAGAGGGGTGCATTATTAACTAACCGAAAAGAACTATCTAAAATTAACAGTTTAGTAGTACTTAATTAAGCCTAACAAAAATGATTATATTATATCGGTAAATATTGGAAATTGTTGCTGATACTTTTAAATTTGAAATCATAATGGAAAACTCAGAAAATATCACCCATGCTCTAGAAGACTGGATAAACAGGTTTCCTAGAGGTAGACTGGATATCAGATATCAGTTTTCAATATCTTCAGAGTAAAAAATATATCCTGTATCAACTATATCATAACTATTAACCAAGATTAGGTACTCTATTAAAGGAGTTTCAATATGCACAAAAATGAGAAGTTGAATCCTCTCATGAGGGAAAGATGTTAAATTATTGAGCATTACAACAATCGACAACTGATTGAGGAACATACAATTCTGAAAGACCATTGACCTATGTTTCATTACAAATCTTTCTCCTCATATAATCATAAAAAAATCTTAGCTCTTATTGATAAATCTGACAAATTTCTCTTAATTTTAATGCTTCCTTTCTATCAGTTCCATCTTGCTCTAAGCGTATCTTCCGGCACGTTAATCGGCTGATTGGAAGACTGTGTCACTTAGCTTACTATCCCTGGAGTGATTGTTTTGACTGAAGAAGCTTCAGCTTTTGTCGACAAGGTGAGGTAGAGGGGTTGTAATTGCTGATGATCAGATGAACAAGTTCATTTCTTCGTCTAAATCTTTTTCTCATCAAAATTCATGGTTAGATCGTACTTGTTCTTGAATCATTCAGAATAGACAATGCCTATTGGGGAGTGAAAATATTTTCATTCTCCTATCAATCTTGTCAATTTTCATTCAGCTTGGAATTGTTGATGGTTTATTATTTGATGAGCAAAGCAGACATTCACTAAACGAAAGTGCGCTGACCAACGATTAACGAATAATGAATTGAGAAAACCAATAAAAAACATAATGCATGATACATGCAAGAAAAAACTTAAAATTATGTTCCGAAAATGTATGCTTTTAATTAAATCCAGTGATTAAATTGATCTCAAATTAGTTTGCAACTTACTTGTGCTGTAATTTTTTGAATGGCCTAGACAACTAAATCTGTGAAGCTGGTATTTCTTTAAAGATTCATCATATTTGCTCTACTAACAATAGCTCTACATCCAGGACGTTAGATAGTGAAAACAATATTGTAAAAATAGTAAAACTTTAAAACCAAAAAATTTTTATAAAGAGAAAGATGATCTACCTTTAAAATGGAGTAGGGTTCAGAAGGAATAAGTTTTACGATAATCTCTAGTTTGATGTGAAAGCATTCAAGAGTAATCCCTGCTATAATTGTATTTCTTAAAATATAAAGCTTTAAATTACAGAAAAATATAGTTTGAAGAAAATGATTACCTTAATTGTTGTGAAAAGTCATCTTCGATGTTATCATCATCCCAATTATCTTCCCAAACATTTACATCTTCGGAATCTTCATCTTCTTCAGCCCAATCTATTAATAATAATAATAATAATAATAATAATGTATGATTTTGATGCTTTTTCAAGCCTCCTGAAAATATTTCTTTCAACAGAAGAAATTTTCTTTAAAATTATTCTTGAATAAAATAAAACAATTGATTTTAGTATAGTCCCAAGCTTTCGTCCGTACACTTCGGACATTTTCAAGGAATAAATTTTATTTTAATATTTTAACAATTTTTATAAAATAAATTTCGTGTAAACTAATAACAAAAATAAATAAATAAAATTAATAAATTTAAAAGTTAGAAAAGTTAACTTACATTGACTTTTTGTCATTTAAAGATGTTCAAAAAATTGGACATTTCGTTATATTTATGTTTATTATTGGTTTATGTTTCCTTAAGAGCAACGATTCCCCTAGTCGCAATTCATAAAAATCATTTTTTTTGTTATGATGGAGAAGCCCTCTTTTTATGCTGTTATCGGGGATTTTTGTGGTGTTCTTCTTTAAAATGTTGAAATATTTTGCTCGGGTTATAACTTACAGGTTGCTATATGTCTCATGTTGGAGGTATTCGCTATGTAATTCCGATCATAGGTGGCGTTATGACCACTTTCAGAACATGAATCGGTACATCACAACGTTGACTACTCCACCAATCCGAAAGCGCTTCAGCGAAGTAGGAGAACACGAGCTCAGTTTCTAAGTGGCTTATTAGTACGATCTTAATATATACTTCTTCCGGTCCTTTTGCTTTAAAATGCTCTTTAAAATTAAATTTAATTGTCTCTCATTTTTTTTCCTGACTGATATTTGTCAGTTTATAATATAGATACGAGCTTATTGTTTTTCTAATTTTCGATTCATAGTTATGTGGTAGTAATTATTTAAAGGTGTTCTTATAGTTTTTTTCTATTAATATACTGGGGGATAGTTATTGTTTATTAATTCTGTGTTTATTGCTTTTAATTTCTTTATCAAAAAGGGTCCAATCCAGACGATATCTTAAATGCTCCGATATACTAAAGTCTTATGGTAGCATTTGTAATTTAGAGGAGTGAAAGAGTCGAATTTCAAGTATGTTCCTTTATTCTGTAGATTTAACGTAGACGCTTCTATCAAATTTTTCCATCCTCTTTTAATTTTAATATAACAATCTACAGAAATTTTAATGTAGTTATTTTTTGTTCTTTCAAAAGTAAATTTTAGAACACACTGAGATCTTCTAATTTGTGGATTTGAACTCTTGAATATTTTCTGGATCGTTAAATATTACATAAGGTGTCGTCTACGTATCGAATGTAAAAGAAAGGATTTGAATGGGGCGTTTTTCATTAAAAATTTTGTTTTCTACTAATGACACTGAGAAAATCTGCAAAAGTTGGTCCCTAAGGGGATCCATAATACCCTTTTTTTTGAATATTGTTTTACCATGAAAGTTGAAAGGTGTATTTCGTGGTACATCATCTAAATGTAACCTCTCAGAAAGTCTTTCTTCTATGGACGGCGGTTGTTTTATGTCATGATGATAAACATTTTTAATATTATTGTTAATAGTTCAGATATAGGAACATTCGTGAAAAGACTTTCAACATCCAGAGATATGATTTTGTTAAACATCGATAAGAATTAATGTTGTTTAGTTTTGTTCAAAAATTCAGTCTGTAAAAATCATCTGCGTAAATCATGGAAAAACTAAACAACATTAATTCTTTCGATGTTTAACAAAAATTCATATCTTCTGGATTTGAAAGTCTTTTCACGAATGTCTTAAAATCACAAACTTAACATATATATTAAAAAAATTTTATCATCATGACATAAATACCACCCGCCGTCCATAAGAAGAAGACATTCTGAGGCCGATAAAGTGAAAAATTCATATAAAGATACATCAATGGTAAAAACATATATTCAAAAAAAATGGCGTATCTATGGGACCACCTTTAGGACCAACTTTCGCAGATTTTTACATGTCATCAGTAGAAAACAAACAATTTTAATATATTAGGAATCATTCAATCCTTTCTTTACATTCGATACGTAGAACGACACCTTTGTAATATTTAACGATCCAGAAAATATGTTCAAGAGTTCAAATCCAAATTAGAAGATCTCAGTGTTAAAATTAACTTTGAAAGAAAACGTAATCATTAGTACAATACTTACGATTTAATATTAAACTTAAAGAGATGGAAAAATTGATAGAAGCTCTACGGTTAAATCTACAGATTAAAGGAACATACTTGAATTTCTACTCTTTTGTTTTCAATTACAAAATTGTCTACCTTTGCTATTTTAGTTCTTCGAGCATTTAAGATATCGTCTGCATTGGACCCTTTGATAAAGGAAATTAAATAGAATAACACAGAAATTTTTAATTACCATTGAAGTATTAACCATTAATTAATAAAGAACACTTTAAATAAGTTATTTACCAATACCATCAAAGAAAATGAAAACAACTAAAGCTCGTATTAGTATTATAAAACTGAAAATATCAGTCAGAAAAAAGATGAAGAGACAAATTAAACATTAATTTTAAAAGAGCATATTAAAGCAAATAGACGGGAAGAAGCTTATATGAAGATCGTACTATAACCATTGAAACTGAGCTCGTGTTCTCTACTCGTGAAGCGCTTTTTCGGATGGTGGGAGTAGTAAACGTCTGTGTACCGATTTGTCAATGTTCGAAAGTGATCGTACGCCTCTTAATATCGGATACACAATCTGAATACCTCAACATGAGAATGTACGCAAACATAATATAAACATCGATGAAAATATTTCAAGCATTTTAAAGTTGCAACAGACATCTGCTTTCCTTTAACGCATAAAAGAGGGTTTGTCCAGTCATAACAAGAAAGAATGATTTTTATGAATTGCGACCTAGGGAATCGTGCTCTTAAAGGAAACATCAACAATACAAACATAAAAATATAACGAAATCCAATTTTTGAACATCTTTAAATGACAAAACGTCAATTAAGTTTAACCTTTTCTAAACTTTAAATTTATTAATTTTATTTATTTATTTTTGCTTATTAAGTTTAACGAATTTATTTTATAAAAATTGTTAAAATATTAAAATAAAATTTATTCCTTGAAAATGTCCGAAGTGTACGGACGAAAGCTTGGGACTATACTAAAATCAATTGTTTTATTTTATTCAAGAATAATTTTAAAGAAAATTTCTTCTGTTGAAAGAAATATTTTCAGGAGGCTTGAAAAAGCATCAAAATCATACATTAAAATAAATGCTGATATTGAGTTTTTAGAAATAATAATAATAATAATAATAATAATAATAATAATAATATAATAATAATAATTTTTTTTTTTTTTACTTTTTTTCTTCTTACAATTCCCTAGATGGGTAAGGTGCACAACATGCACCGGAAACGATAGTTAAAGTAGAAGAACATGACGTAAGTCGAAAGGAAACCTACCGCTCCTCATACCCTTAAGTGTATCACAAAACAAAAGGGCTTCACAAAACCAGGGTTGGTGATTTTTTTTTTTATTTATTTGATTTTTTTTAGACACAAATTGCCTTTTTAATTATTATTTTGATAAAATTAGTAAATAATCTAATATTACCTAATTAAATAATAAGTTTAGTAAATATCATTATTATGGTAATTTTAATTAATTAAGTTATTCAAATTTTAAATATATATATTATATATATATATATATATATATATATATATCTATATATATTATATTATAATATTAATATATAATATATATATATATATATATATCTATATATATATATATATATAACTATATATAATATATATATATATATATATTATAATATATATAGTGGTACCGAAACTGAAATTTTCGGTTCTGGGCCGGAACACCACCAAAAAAATTCCGGCCGGAACCGGAATTTCTAATGAACTTTCCTTTACCATATAAAAAATTTCACAAAACGTTGTTTGTGCATTAATTTTTAAAATAAATCTTATATACAAATATAATATATACATATATATATATAGTTAATATATATATAATATATATAATAATTATATAATATATATATATAATATATATATATATGATAATATATATATATAATATATATATATATATATTATATATATATATATATAATATATATGAGTAGGCCCTGTTATGTTTTAAAACTCCGTCAGTTATTTTGTTTTTTTTTTTTTTTTAACTATTGCAGTAATATGACAACAAGACTTCAGTTTATTACCTCTTCCGTAATAGGAATATATTTTTAATATATTATTAAAATCACATTTATATGAAGGAATTGTAAAAAACTGAATATATTCTTCAAAAATTACAATAACCTACAAAAACCAATTGCATAATAATCAGCGCATAAAGCTTCTTAAAAAATGTAAAAAAAAAAAAAATATGAAATAAAAAAAAAAAAATTTAATAAAAAAATGAAACCTCAAAAAGTACGACACTTAACCGAAAAAAACAATTACATATTTGGAAATCAGCATATAAAGTTATTACGAATGTAAAAAAAATAAATAAAGATAAAAATAGTAAAAAAAAAAAAAGATTAGGCTTAAGCCGATGGGGACATGAGTGGGGGCCGGTTCATACCCGTAGGGCAGGTTCGGAGATACCCCCGCGACACCAAGATTACAAGAGCGGGGTTCCGAGACCCTGCTGCCGGAGGGGGGAAATAGTTCCAACCCCGTCGTTCCCCCGGAAAGCCGAGAGACCCGACTCCTGCTATCTTTGCGGTTTACCCTTGGCTATTCCTTTAGTTTAAATTAAAAAAAATTAAACTAGGAGTCGTAAAACGGAACTGGTCCTATATATTTTGAATCATGTTCGTCACCCCTTAAATTGACCGTTAGGATAAGTACTAGAAAAAATAAAAAAACAAAAAAAAAAAAAATCAAAACTGACCGAGTCATAAAACATAACAGTTCATATATATATATATAATATATATATATATATATAATTATATATATAGTATATAATATATATATAATATATATATATTATATATATATATATATATATTAATATAATATATATGATATAATTATAATATATATATATTCTTTCTTTCTTCTTCACCTTCCTCTTTGCCCCAATTGGGGGTAAGGTGGTGTACAAGCATCGGAAAAGAAAAGCAGTATGAGAGTATGACCAAAAGTCGAAAAAGAAAGCCCAGCCTTACCGCCCCTCTGGACCATTAATTAGTGAAAGCTCTCGTCACCAGACAGAAAATCAGCCCTAGAGCATCATGGAACCGCGACGGACCCTCACTATGGTAAATCGTTAATGTAAGGGTTCATTCCCCTGGGCAAAACGGCCACAACCCATGCCCCATACAAAAACCCCGCCAATTCTCCTCCTATCATGCACCTTTATGCTCGCCTCTGCCAAACTAATTGTCTCTCCTTCAGACATTCGTTCACTACCTCAATCCACTTTTTCTCTTCGGTCTCCCAGCGGTTCGGTTCCCAACACACTCTCCACTATACTCCGCTTAACCAAACCGACTTTCATTCATCCTTTCCACATACCAAACCACTCAACATACTTTCATTATTTCTCTCATTTACCCTTTCTTCACACCACACCACTCTCTAATCTTCATTCCTCTTATTAATTCTTTTCAACAACCTAGCAATGCCCCAAATGTCCATCTTGAACACAATTGAACTTTTAGATTCTATACTTCGTTATTCAGACCATAGTCTCACTACCAATACAATAACACAGGTAACAACATACCCTCATATGTAAGACTCTAGCACACTCAAGACTTAGTCCTTTACATTCACCAATCATTTAATTGCACCAGCCACCTTCCTGCCATTTCACAACTTTCCTACTACACTCTGCATCATTCCGTTCCCTTCTCATCCAACATATATCCAAAGTATTTAAACTCAGACACTTGCTCCACTGAGTTAACAACAACCACAACTTGAGGACTGTCCATCACTCACAACCATATACCTTACTCTTATCTACGTTTAATACTTTCGAACCCCTCCTTTTACATACCCTGCCAAATCTCTCTACCAATCCTCTCAAACTCCTCTTTCAGAAATTCGCCATTACCAAAAACCAAATCATCCGTCATATAATAGGTAGGTTGTTTTTGTTTTGTGCCTGTTTTGCACCCTCCACTCATCTCATTCTCCATCATTCTAACTCCACTCATCTTCATCTATCTAACACCATTTCCTGCCATCCCACCTCGGAATTCTTTCATAACGCGCCATCCATATAACACCATATGAATAACCGCAAAGGAACATAGCACAATCCCTGTCTCACTTCGCGCTATTAATCCTGAAACCATATCCCATTGACCACCATTATTCTTACACACCTTCACTATCGTCATACATACTTTGATTCCATTCAGAATCCTGCCACCTAACACCATATATCACTAATACCGTGCCATTAATGAGCCTTCCCTATAAACTCTATCCATACGCCTGCTGTGTATATCCATTATAAACCTAAATATAATTAGTTTTTCTCCCTCATTTTCTCACATCCACACATCCTATGTAAGATGTTGATCCACACATCCTCTAGCCACTCCTAAAGCACCTTGTTCTTCCCAACCCCATCCATCAGTCACGCACGCACTCTTTCACCCAATTACGCAGCAATATACCTTCCCTACAACAACCAATAAACTTATTCCCCTATATTTCCTACAATTCCCTTTATCTCCCCCTTAACCTTATATAAGGTACTATTAACCGTCTCCTCGCAATCCCTTGGAACTATACCCTCGATAAACGCTTTATTACACGAGACTTCCTAATAAATCTCAATCAATCCACCCTGCTCGCCCCGCTCTTGATCATTTTCACTATAATTCATCTATACCGCAGATTTAAACCATTCTTCAACTTTCTTCACTCTACCCATTACCCTCCTTACCAATAACCTCATCCCCAAAATACCTATTCCTTCTGCACCATTGCACCATCATACACATTCACTAACACTCATCATTACTGTTAATATGTGCAGATTTTCGAAGTTGTTCTTTCCACACTCGCTTCACATCCATTTCATCAGTGTTACAAAAGCACCATCCTATTCATTATTCCTAAGCAGATTCCCTTTATTCCTCATTCTTAATCTTTCCGCTTCCTTCCAGAAGAGCTTCCTATTCCCTTGTAAATGCCCATTCCTCCTTCCATACTGTTCATTTACCTCTGTTTTCTCCTACGTATGCACTTTTAGTATTCCTTTTTTCCTCCTAATATAATTCCAAGCATCTTTTCTTTTGAAATTTTCTATCACTAAGTTTAGTACATTCAACCACGCCTTCTTTTTTACCTTAACCGCTTTCATCACCTCTGCATTCCACCCATTCGCTGTGAACATTCTTACTTCCTACTTTAGTCCATCCACATACACATGAAATGTAGTTACATTAAACAATTGTTCCTTACTGGTTGCAGAACCCTCGCAACATATCACTTGTTCACATTCAAGTACCGAATTACTAGCGAGCGCTCGTTACATACTACGACCTTATGTCTTGCTACTAACTTCCACTCTTAATTTACCTACTTCCTTTCCGTATCACCTCCTCTCCATCCAAGCCCCACTAACTTAATTTT
>JABUQX010040811.1:0-64558 GCA_015478945.1 Trachelipus rathkii
TTAAACAATATGTAAGTGATGAAACACAACTATCTCCCATTACTACCTTCTCAAGTCATCTCAGAAAAGTTCAGAAGATTTAGTAGGAAAGAACTTCTAAGATATTTGAAAGCTTAGTGAGATGATTCAGTCGACCTTTTAACGCAAATTTTTTCCTTCTCTACAATTTACAAATTTTCATTGCTAAAATAAATGTCTGGAGTACGCTTTAATAAAAGATATGAAAATTTTATGTAACTTCGAAGAGTATATCAAGACATTGTACATAGAAGCGAAGAATTGCTGTGGTACTGCTCATATCCATCCCAACGCAAGTAGCGTGGAACTGCTTATTTTGCTCTTCGCATTATAAAATAAGACAAAGAGAAAAATAAGGAGAACCTGCAGATGCTATTTCTATTTTTTAAGAACTAAATCAATCACTGACTCAGTTGTTCTGTAAGTTCATTAACTAATAATGCACTAGTTATTTACATATATGTATCATTTTTTCGTCATATATATATTATATATATATTATATACTATCTCCTGTAACATATAATATATATATAATATAATATTATATATATATATAAACTATATATAATATATAACTATAACATTTACAAGAAAACTTGCTTAATTGATATTTGTTATCAAAAAACAAAAAAATTTTGTTTGGGAAAAAATGCTTAAGTCTCTTAATTATAATTTTAATACTAAAAAAAATAAATAGTTAATCAAAGCAAATTAGAGTATAATGTTTAGAATAGTGGAGGGTAAAATTTGGGAGTTGTGAGATTTCTATTGAAGTGGCTGTTTTTGTTCCATAAATATATATATATATAGGTATGTATAGTATATATATTATAGTATATATATATAAGATATAGTATATATATATATATATATAATATAGTATATATTATATATAGTATATATACTATATTATATAGTATATATCATATATATATATATATATATAATATAGTATATATATAATATATAATATATAATAGTATATATATAGATATATATATATATAATATATATATATAAATAATATATAGTATATAATATATAATAACTAAGTATATATATATATATATATATAGTATATATATATATATATATATTATATATATATACGTATATATAATATAATAGATATATATATATTATATATTATTAATATATATATATATATATATTATATAAGTATATATAATATATATAATATATATATATAATATATTTTCCTTTCTTCTTTCCTCTCCCAAGGACGGATTCTTCTCCGTCCAGCCGCGCAAGCAATCTTTCTTCCAGACTCCCTTCTCCCCTGCCCTATTCCTGACTTACTCATAGAGCAGCTATTCAATTTTAGGTACTGACATCCTTGCCAGAGAGTCCCTCCAAAACCGATTATCCGAGCCCATCTCTCCGTCTTCCCCTGGGTCTTCTGCCCTCATGGGTCCATTCCCTATCGTTCTTTACGGCAATTCTCGTCCTGCTCCATCCTGCCGCAGATGTCCCACCTATCTCAAATCTCGCCTCATCCATCTTCAGTGTCACAGGTCTTCAACACCATATGTTCTTCTCGTACATAACTTCATTTCCTTCTGATTCTTCTCTCATACTTTTCCAATCAATAGTTCTATACCTCATGCCCGCGTATGGATTCTACTCTCCTCCTTTCTCGTTTATGTCCATAATTTCACTGCCAGACAAGAGGCAAGATGTGGAGTGAGTCATATGCGATCTGTAAAAAATCACTTCTATTTAACCTCTATTCACGGATGATTTCCTTAATCTTTCATTCGATGACGTACTAACCGACTATCATAGACTAATCATACTTTTACGACATTTCACCGCGTAATCCGTCTCATTCACTTCCCTCCCCTTCTGTTAAAAACACGCCTCCAAGATAATTAATTACAGGTATTTACCGCCTTTACCTCCTGTCTCTTAAAATCAATTTTCTCCCCTTCCGCATTTCCTCCGGTTAACTGGTTAATATACTCTGTCTCGTATGTCAGTGGCTTCATCCCCTGCTGTCCCCAACCTCCCAAACAACTATACGTCCACCTCTCTCTTCGCCTCCCCTCTCTCTTCGGCTCTCAACATGCACGAGCGTCCGCAATTCCATTGTGATGTCCCCATCAAATTCTTCCCAGTCATAGGAGAACATGATCAATCTATAAATATTTACCAACGAGACAGCCTTTTTACATAGACACAAACAATGTAGGAAGACGTGTAACCATGATTCATTCTGTAATACTGTTTTTGCTCTAATGGTTTCCTTCAGGAGTTTTAAGCGTTTAATTCCCTTCGACAGGAGCAACGACCCCCAAGGGGGCCGCGAGCGTATATACGGTGGGTCGCGGATGGTCACAAAAAATAAAATATTTATAAGAATCAAATTACTTTATGTGAAAGTTATTTATAAAAAAGTTAATAACTTAATAAAAAAAAATTATATTACTGTAAGTATCGTTATAACAATCGAATAAAGGAATTATCAAGACTATAATATATATATATAGTATATGATATATAATATAAATATAAAGGTATATATATAAATATATAATAATATATGATATAATATATAAAATATAATATATATTAAATATAATAATAATATATGAATAAGTAAATATATTATAGTTTATAATTATATATAATCTACGGTATATAGTAGTATTGGGATAAATTCCTTGGGTCGGCCAGAGGGAAAAAATTAGAGTTTGGATTGTTAGAATGGTAGTTAGAATGACAAGGTTTAGAAACCGCTGGTTTAAGCTAACGACTTTAAACTTTGCTAACTAAAGAGATTAAGTGTATTAGGGATGAGTATATTGATTGTTTTAGTGCATCATATATAAGTTTATGTAGCCAGGTAGGCGGGTTTTTAGTTAGTTATTAAAGTAACCCGCATGTTATTTGCAAAGTGGAAAATGAATAAACTTATTTAAATGCTTCCTTTCTTCTATTTACCGAATGATTTTACTTTGTGGTTAGTATTTAGGCGTATATATATTATATGTGACTTTGTTTAGAAAATTGACAGGCCTAGGTGTGATGTAGAGTTGTTTTTCCGGCACTGAGCATCTTAGTTTTAAGATAGTTAGATTGTAACTGGGACAAGCGTCTCGATAGTCCATGGTGCTCATAATCTGGGGTATGCTTTGATTTTCTTCTCTACTGAGGTATAATACACAAACTTTGATATAAAATATCAACTTTCTTTGTATTGGACAGACGATATATGGTTAAATAGCAATGAAGAAATGTTTTAGAGGTGTTTAAAGCTGTCGAAAATACCAGCGGCGTTAGATGTTCATAACTGTTCACATTCATGTGAAGTACAACTCATAAAACTTAATGGCACATCGAATGCACTATATCTTATTAAATGCCAAGGCCGCACTACTATTTTTAAAAGAACAAAAAAGAAAAAGATTTTCCCAGACACAAATGGACAAAGCTCTCACGAAGGGCGACACAAGGTAGGTGGAAAATTTCGATGATTTGTAGTACTAATGAAATTTTTAAAGCATTGTTGAAGTAAGACCCGAAACTCAATGGATCAAGGATATTAACCCTTTATAAAGGAGAGCTGGATCTTTTCAAGTCTTTAAGCAAAAGCAAATTTGGTATAAGTTTATTTATTTTATGTCTTTGAACTTCTATTCTCCAACACTCTTCCATTATGTATTTACATTGCATTCTCGATAATTAGTGTACTAGCAACTGCTCTTAATCATCTTGAATATGTTTGTTTAGAAGGGTTTTTCAAGCAAACATCAACGAACTTCGAAAATTTTTCAACATTTTGGAAGATTCCACATTAACTTCTGCTTTCTGTATAAGAAAAATTTAATGCCTCTTGTGAAATCAATTTAAATAAAAGAATATATAGGGCAATACAATTTATATTCCAGATAATTTCAAACCAGTTAGGAACAAAGTTCCTAAATCACAAGATCCATACTTACTCACTTTATAAAGTTAACTTATTCCATGCGACCATCTATCCAAATTTTGCTAAATTTTGGAAATAAATATTGATATGTGCAACATATTCTAGATTGTAAGGATTCTATGCATTTAAACTTCACATCAAAATGTGAAATGACAAGAACAATAAGATTTACACTGACGAAAGGAACTGAAGGAAGGCTCAAAGCAACTTTTGTTCAAAATTCTACACTGATAAGAGAAAATGCTATCGCAGAACATGGCATTAATGAGTTTTCTCATAGCGTCACAATATATAAACGAAGGAATATTATCAATCTTGTGCAGAGTGAAACGAAAACAAGAAATATATTATAAAATTTAATTCTGTTATATAAATATAAAATATAAACCAGCTTTTTTTTTTATGTTCTATTTTATTATTAACTCTTATTATTAATTTATAAATTTATAAATGCTAAATATTTCTATACAATAAATTATGCAGTATTACAACAGATAGATAATATAACAAACAAATATTAAAAAGATATAAATATAAATATATTTATATCACGTAAGGGATTATAGATGAATAAATATATTATAACTATCTCACTATGAATAAGGATCTATTTAATATTACTATTATCCTTTAATAAATTATACTTATTAAATTTTGATTTTTTCCGGGTGTTTTCAGATTTAATAATAATAATATATAAATTTTATCTAGAGAAATTACTTATTTTATTATATATTTTATTTTTATTCAATTAAATTGAGCTTGGATAACTTTATTATATTTAAAATAATTCAAATATATATTATTTAATTATATTATAAATTAATATCCTTCCTTTGTCGTAAATTAAGTTTTATATATTCCTTAATTTCAAAAATAATATAATATTAATAATCAATGAAGTAATATAGTAAGTATCTTAATCGCCCACTATCGTGAACACGAGAATCTCGGATCAGATACAAATAAACTTTCAACAAGGATAGACCCTATGATACATAAATAGTACTTTTTATAATTTAAAATTGAATAAGAATAATATATATACCATAAACTACAATAGCTACATTGAAAAGGAATTATCATTTATATGGAATCCTGGTTAAAATTTATAAGATTAGAAAAATTGCCGTAAAAAAAAAAAAAAAAAATTTTTTTTATATGTAAAAATTATATTTAATTGCAAGAAGGTTGATAAAGAGACCTTTTATAGTTACGTTACCGTTAACATACATAGACTTTCTATGAACAGTTATGTTGGCTTATTCGAACACAAGTATCAACCCAAGACGGTATAACCGCACCGCTGGCAAGGACGGCTCTCGCCCAATACACCGAGAGAACTACGTGGTAGGGCATAAATGATTTCCTCCTCTCACGAGTAGTGTCGGTTCGAGACACCATCACCACACCTCTTGGTATAATGAGGTATGTACTCGCGGAGAGTTTCCTAACCCTCCCTCGCCCTACCGGGGTATTGGTAGAAACGTTCCGCCCTCTGTCTTCCCCGTCGCGCTCGAGCCCACTCTACATTTGCGCGTCTTAACTCACCTTACAAATATCATATATCTTATTATACGTAATTTTCTACTATTATTCACTAGACATATATAAATAATAGCAGACTAAAATATATAAGAAATAAAATATCACACTAACTCTTTTTACTTTCTCAGTGGTACGAATGGTAGCAGTTGAAATATTTTGAATGGTCATCAATTAAATAACAATATTACGCCCCTAGACGTGGTATATGACTATAGATTAAGGTAGAAAATAAAGAGATGACAAGATAAGTAGAAGGACATTGGAACCAAAAAGATAGAGATCTATTATGTATCACCACGATATAGCTAACTATTTCAAATATTTATATTTGATCTCCGAAGCTTCTAATCCTTCCGTTTTGGGGAGTGTATATAAGATACTTTGTATCCATTATAATAAATTATAAAATTAAATATGGATTATTTTAAAAATATAAAAATAATAAATAATATAATAAATAATAATATTAAAATAATAATTAATATAATAATATAAATAAAAAATAAAATAATAAAATAATAAAGAACTAAAAAAAACATTAATTATTATAAAAAATATTTTTACTCTATATTAATAATACAGTCAAAATATATTTTAAAAATAAATATAAGCAAAAATATTAAAAAAATATCTAATGATAAATATAATAATAATAATATTAAATATATTAAATTAAATAAACTAATAATTTCTAAATCTAAACACAACACTAACCACATAATTATAACTTATTATATAGCTATAACTTGAGCACTATAGTATAATAATAAATATAAATATATATTATAAATAACTAATAATAAAAATAAAATAAATATAAATATAAATATATAATAACTTCATAATAAAAATTATAAATATAAAAAAATAAAAAATTAATAATAAAAAATATATATATAATAATACTAATAAATAATAAATATTAAATATATTTCCAAAGATATGGGTAATATTTTACAATACAAATAACTCCTAAAAGAGCAAATAATTAATAATAACTAAACCATAATAAATATTATAAATAAAATTAATAAATAATTATATATAAATATCTAATAATAATAATTAACTAATATAATAAATAAAATAATAAATAAAAGTTAAAACTAATAAAATAATAATATAATATATATATGTATATAATAAATATTATTAATATATATAATATATAATTAAAATAAGAATATATAGATGAATATAATAAATAAATATAATACATAATTATAAATATAATTAAATATACAAAATAATTAAAATTTATAATATAATATATAATATAGATTAAATATTGAAGGTGTATTAAAAAACAATCATCAAAAAATAAATATTAATTATTTATTTATGCTATTAATTTTTAACAGAACTCTTATAATAAATAATATTAAATGATATAAATAATTAATATATATACGTAATAAGAATATTAATTAATATATAAAAAATAAATAATAATATAATAATAATCAAATAAAATGTAATAATAATATTCTTAAATATAATAATAATGTAATATATAATAATAATAATATATAATATAATAAACAATAATAATGAAATAGAACATGATTTAATATCTTGAAATTCAAGCAATATAATAAAAGAAGAAAAAGAAAACAATCTTAAATAATTAAAATATAAAGGATATACGTACTCCTAAGATATTAAAATAATATAATTAAAATATATAAAAAAATAATAATAATAAAATAATAAATATAAATATAATTAATAATAAATTAAATTAAAATGATAATAATTAATATTAAATATATCTATTATAATATTAATAATTAATTAAATAAATATTATTAATATAAATAATAATATAATAATATAATAATATATAAAATATTAAAAGTATAAGTAATATAATAATAATTAAAATAATTATATATTAAAATAATCGATATTAAAATATATTAATAACAATAAATTAAGATATAATAATATAATATTATAATAACATTAAATATATAATTAAAAAATAAGCCAATGTACAAAATCATTCATCACTTACAAAATACAATCAAAGTCCTTATGATAAAAGAATTTACTCATTCACACCTAAATAGGTTTACGTGTTCTCCATCCCAAGAAAACAGAAAAGAAGTAAGAAAGAATATGACGAAAGTAAGAAAAGAAAAGAGCCCAGACTCTTACATAGCTCACTTTATTTAATACCATTAGATGAAGAAACCTTGTGAGTTCAGAATTGGAAAACCCACATATAAGAAGCTTCAACGGAACAAATAATAGCGAGAACACCAAACTCACTATGATAAGACATTAACTCGTCAAAATGCTGGAGGTTAATCCACTTATGCCACATGATAATGTCCAACAACAATACTCACCATCAACCAAAAACCACCTGCATATACTAAATCCATATTTAAATCACACACTTATCTATAACTTTCATATAATTCTCATGATGTTTCTGCATCTTTATTCTCTCCTCCAGGCATTCATTCCTTTACTGATTCAACAATCCACTTTTTCTCGTCTCCCAGCCGTTCGATCCCAGCCACACCTCCACAATAAACCATATACGAGACTTAATCACAATCGATACACTATCATCCATCCCTTCCACATTAACTTTTAATATTTTATTCATTACATATGTCTTGTCATATTATATTACACATAAATAATTCAATCATAACAATTTTGAGTGCAGAATAAACCATCTAGCATTTCTCCTTTATCAAATTCTGAGACAATCCAGATAACACGATCACCCCTAAAATGAATTGTCACAATCTGAAACAACCACATTTTTACTTAGATATACTATAACTACTTTATATCTCAAACAATATGTACTCACTACTATAAATAATCATAATACACAGTAACAAACATACTCTCATATATATATATAAAATTTATATATAAAATATAAAATCATAATAGTAACATAAATATATTTGATATATATAATAAATAATAATCATCTAATAAAATAATATATATAATAAATAATAAATATATAAAAAAATAATATAAAAAATTAAAATAAATAATATAAAAATAATATTAATATAATAAATATATAAATAAATAAAATATAATATTAACGTTTCACTACATAGTCAATAAATATAATATAGTAATAATATAAAATCAATAATAGCATAATCAAGTTAAATATCTTTACATCTAAAAAAGATGAAATCTTTCTAATGTCCTGGAGATATACAGGAGTATCGGAATACGACATAGTCCGGAAAGTATCGAGTATATTTTCAAAAAAAAAAGGAAGATGGAGTTCCGGAAGTTCGAGTCAGATATATGAGTCAGTAATATTCAAAAGAGAGGTCGGAGTCAGAGTCAGGAGTCGGTTGTTTGTAAAATCAATGGGTAAATGTTTCACAAGAGTGGTGGAGTCGGAGTCGAGGAAGTCGGAATCAGAGGATAAAAAATTAATTGTAGACCGACTCCTTAACAATGCCACTCGACTCGACAAACACCATAAAACCTTTTAACAACGTTAATATAATTACGCGTTTATTCTTCATAAACTCCTCCCTTCTTTAAACAAATACGCGCTGAACCTAAAATCACCATCTACCGAATTCCCTACTATCAAACATGCTCTCAATCGTTCGACAACAAACAAAAGATAATTTCAGCATATTTTCCTAATATATTTCGACATATAATTCCATAATATGATAATATAAAATATAATAGGTAGGCAACCCTATCAACTCAATCATACCACATTCTCATCAATATCCTAAACACCATTTTCCTTGCATCCCCAACCCTATCGTAATTTCATTTCATAAACCTACGTTAATCCATATACATAGAATAAGCCAAGGAGAACATAAACACCATAACCCTGTCCACTACCGGCATAATTCAATCCTATACTATACCAATTCAACTCATATTGACTACAATTTATTCTTAACACCACTTCCACTATCGTCAAACATTATTCATTATTGAATTCCATCAGAAGCACCTACAAACCTACACCATATATCAACTAATACTATGCCATAAATGCTTCCCTTATTAAACACTAAACATAAAGCAATATTCAATCCTAAAACCTAAATAAAATTTTAATTCTTCTTATAACAATGGTATTAATTTAAAAAATTGATTTCAATTAAAGATTTGTATTTGAATATCTTTTATAGCTACCTAATACGCAACTAGTTTTCTCACCATTCAAGTCCCTCAGTCACTCGATCGCAACTCTTTATTTCACGCAGCATAAATACCAGCATAATACCCTTCCTATACAATCAGCTTCAATAAACCTTATTTACCTATTATAAATTCTAAATTACTACAGTTCACCTAACTTTATATCACCCTTACCCTTATATAAGAGGTAACCTATTACCAAAATATAATATAAGAGACTCTCCTACCTAATCACACCTGGAACTATATTAAACCCTCCATAAAATCAGCTTTATTACATCAAGCATCCAATCCAATCAATTACCTAATTCCATCGCCTCCGAGTCTACTTGAGATATCATTTCACTAGTAAATCTTACATCTAATACACTTAGCAGATATATACTCAATCTTTCACATCTTCTCAACTCTACCGATACATTACCCATCACCTCCTTACTATATATTAACCTCATCCCCAAAAATACTAATTCCTTCTTTTGCAGTATATAATTACTCATCAAAAACCATACACATTCACACTAAACACTATCATCATTACTGAGAATATTGTGCAGATAATTTCAAAGGTTCTTATAACCATACTCCCCATCACACCATATTCATCATTATCCTAAAGAACCTATACTATACCATTATTACTATAAGCAGAGTCAATAACCCTTATTCTCATTCTAACCTTTCTCGAGTTTTCCTTCAGAAATAAGCCTTCACTAGTTCCATTGTTATGTCCTCTATCATTACCCCTTCTCACAACTGTTCATTATTATTACCTCTATTGATTTATCATATCCTAACGTATTAGCACATTTTTAAGTAATATACCTTTTTCCTCCTTTATATAAAATTACAAGTCATCTTTACTATTTTGAAACTCATCAATATTGCTTATTTAATACAATTTCACAATACCATGCTTCATTTTTAAACCTTATAACTACTAGTTCTACTACACCTCTTTCAACCAACCATTCGTGTAACTATTATACTTACTTCCAATATACACTAATTCGCACACACTTCTGAGCACTAATCAATAATATTAGACTTCCTCATTATTGCCCCCTAAGATTTGTTCATATCATAAACTCAGTTCACAATTTATCTTAAAATAAAGTATAACGAAATTATTAACTTAAAAGCGAGCGCTCTAACATACATATTTCACTTAATATATGTACTGTTCATCTTAACTTCTACACATTCACTTAATTTCACCAACACTTCCTATTCGTATCACTATATTCACCTCTCCATCCAAGTCCATTACACATTAAACTTAATTACATAGAACCAAATAAAAGATATTATTATCGAATATATTCCTAGTCCTAAAACACCACTATACTCATGTATTTAACTAATCTCACACAATAATATACAACATTACCATCTTCACCAAACACAAAATCAATCATACTTTTCACCTTGATACCACCGGTCGGTCCCTAACACCAACTCTAGTATACTATGGATACTCTTGTGTTAAAGAAAGTATTATACTTACACACATACCTCTCTCTCACAATAAATATCAATCATCTACATTCACCTACCATCTCATATTCTCACAGCCACCTAATACATAAAAACCACTCTGATTATAAAATATACACATCCCTTTTATTATTGACTACATCTAATCCAAACCATATATAGGTACTCATATATACATAAACATATATATCTAATATATATATATAACAATATATAATATATAATATATTATAAATATCATCTCATAATAATAATAATACCTAATAACAATAATAATAAAAATATACGAACTATTATACATAATATATATACATATATAACCCCTCCACTATATATATAATATATAATAGAAAATATATACTATATATATATATATATAATATATATACCCAATATATAAACAAATTATAATAAACTAAAATAAATTAAAAGCCCTTCAAATTCTTTCACAAATTTAATTTTGGTAAATAAATATTACTAATGTTCTTTAGTAAGATTTAAAGACTTTGTTTCCTATCTCTAAGGTTCAATAAAAATTTAAATAAAAATGTATCATTTTTTTTTTTTTAAATTAAGATGACATAAATATAACAAAAATGTATAACTATAAATAATACAAAGAAAATAGTTGAACAGCTTTGCATTCCCCCTGCTATAAGCATGAGAATATGCCTCCACTTTAATGGATCAATACCTCCATTAAAAATATTTAACATAAATTTACGTATTACATTTTCATGAAATGTAAAACAACTGGGGTTTTCATAGAAATTTCAACTTATTACAGTCTCAAATCACCCTTAACCGCTAATAATTATATTTCTTCCATTTAATTTTAATAAATTATTCATTAGAGCATTTGTTCCTTCCTTGTATCTTTCAGTAATTATTATAGAAAATTCGCCATACCATTAAACCCCAAATACAAAGCGAAATTATACTTAGAAGTCGAAAAAAAAAATGATAAATAATAGTATAGCCTGAATGAATAAAGAATGTCTTCTTTTAATGGAGTAAAGGAAATGTCACAAACATTAAGAAGAGAGCCTGGACAGAGTCCTTGATTGATTATCTTATAAGCACCATAATTTAATGTTTGTTTTTTAAATGAACAGTCCTGTCATACTAATAAAAAAAAATCACCAAAAACTTTCTACAGCTTATCGTGTAATGTATTGCTCCAGTTAGAGATTACTGCTAAATATGTAATATAATATATCATATCATGGTATATAAAACTAAATAATAATAAATAATATATATATATCTATATTTATACATATATTATTATATACTATACACCCCTACAAATCCTGTATCGAAAATGTTTTCCATTTAGGAGTCAAATTCCAAAAAATCCATCAAATTCAGAATTATTCCACCAAAAACGTTATCGATACCTCTCTCCAAGGTTATCGCAGCAGTAATGATTCGATATTGTCTGGCTTATCCGCCACACATACCATAACTATATTATTCTAACACTTAAATGTAATCACTATTATGAATTCTATATAGACTTCACACTACACTACAACACTAAAGTCTATCGATAGCTTTGTAACCTATAACAGTCACTCATAATATCAAAATATTAGCATACATTAATATACCTTCTCATCACACCTTCTCATCATTTCTACACATCACACATCATTACATAATTTCTAACAACTCAACATACATATATAACCACTTAATTCACGGGTAGTTTCACCTTCAATCTTTGATTTCAGTGCATATGATCAGTGCTGAAATCTATTTCGATCTGTTCCTTCCTAAAAGATAGGCACGTATGTTAGCACCTTCATCACTCATTATTCTCCTCAACATTTACTCCCCTGAACATTCCATGTACCCATACATTCATATAACTAATTTAGCCGAAAATTAAAAAAAGCCGTTTACGGCGACACACGAACCATCTCGATTATATAGCGGCATCAGCAATTCATAATCAATAAGATAAGGTGTAAGGCCTTAGAGGTACTAGCAATATAATTATAGAGATGAGAAACGGGAGTGCTTATTATAAAATGGCCTATAAGTGGTATAGTGTGCATAATCCCTCAGGTTATTTGAGTTAACACTTATATAGCGACGCGGTTTCATATATGTTAGAGAAATCCCGCTGATGGAGAGTAAATTATCTCCTATATATAAACTATATTATATATCATTTAATATATAATAACTATTTGTTACTTATAACCTTAAGTGACTTATAATCTATAAACTTTTGCCTACTTAACACCTCATATATATACATCCATATCCTTCATTCAACATATATATATTATATATATATATCTATATCATAATATATAATATATATAATAAATATATATTAATATAATATATATTAATTATATATCTATCTGACTAGCTTTTATTACTAAAGTAATAAAACAAGTCTGGAGAAAAGGTGAGGGCTGATATATATATATCCAAAAATTAAAGAAATAAACTTTTGTTATTTGTAAAATAAAATGAAATAAAATAAGAGAATACAACTGCATACTTCTCACTTACCTTAAAATATCTACTCATTGCGAAATTGGAATGATTTTTTTTTTCTTTTGGTGATTGTTCTTTATAGTAAGTCTTTCTTACCTCAGAGAAAATTATCTTGACACCCTTACAAAATTGAAAGAGAAGGAGAGTTGAATAATATGGTAGTAAAATGTTAAATGTTTTTTTTGGCCTCATTTCTTACTAACTTTCAATCCTCTTGAGCATGTTCTAATGAATTACTAATTTGTTTTTTTTGTCTTATTCACAAATACATTGGTGGACTGGACAATACTCATATGCATGATTAGAAATAACCCTTTTAATATTCTTGAGAATGTTCATTGTAAACCCCTAACTTCTACAATTACCTCTTATTCAGACATTCACTTGTTTAACATTAAACACATTTACAAGAACGATACAACTTTAATGGAAAAGCAACAACTTTATTTTAAAGCTTAAAGCTGTTAAAAACTATTCGCATCTAATTTTGAATGTCTAACTGCATTTGCTTATAAGCATCTAAAGGTCTCGCTTAATAGAGTTATTACAACTGTTTTAAATACAGGTAATCACAGACATTTATCTGTATTTGACTTAAAATTTCATACAAATACCCTATCATTAATTCTATTTTTTTTGCTTTTTCATCATTACCTGCTTACTGTTGGAGTTGGAACCGCTTACATTTTTCTGAAGAACCTGCTTACTTTTATTTGTCCTCTTTGAATGTGTGCATGATATTTTTAAGCCAAGCCAGGAGAAGATTGTTTGGAGAAGGAACGGTAGAAAGATTGCTTTGGAGAAGCGAACGGTGAGTTATTCATAGCAACTATTTTTTTTATGTTTTGTGTGCATTTGTTTTACACAACTATTTTTTTTTCGATCACTTAATATTATTGAATAAAGTTATTCATTGCGCTGACAACATAAGTCTTAAAACATCTACACACATTCTTTTATTCCCTCGAAGTCAACATTCACGGTTACATTCCCGACAAACTCACAACACTAAATTGGTAGCAGGGCGGGCGCTAGCAGAGCGTAGTTGCTTGACTACCTTGCTACCCTTTCCTTACTTTTTCTTTGACTTCTGGGGTTTCATCTTTTCAAAATTTTATCAGGTTCTAACTCCAGGTGCTATTGCGTAAAGTTTCCGGTTCCTTTATCGTCGGTTCAACCTTTCATTGTCGTACGTCTCCTTTACTGTCTAGTATACATTTTTTTATACAATTCTCTTACATTCTTACATACATACCACAAAGATCATACATCATGGCAGAAAACGTGGGTATTAATGAGAATGGAGAAGTTAATGAACTGGGAGAGATTGATGTGGAAGGATTGAATTTGAATGGGGAGAGCTTTCGGATGAGATAAAGCAGATATTGGCGGCAGAATTGGAACAAAAGAACTTGCAACAAAAGTCGGTAAGACCGAAACCTACCACCCTTCCAACGACTATTCCTACGGTTACACCGTCTACACAAAACAACCCTTTAGATCAAATTTCTACAAGAAACAACCCTTTTAGGTAGTGAAATCACCAGACAACAACTAACTCAACAAATGGCTGAAGGACAAAGGTTGATGGAAAGAATGGCGGGATTGCTACCTCCACAATGGAATTTCCCACAAATGTCATCACTTCAACAGGGATCACAAGACAGCCAATCTGTCCCCTTTACGTCAAATGAGAATGCAACATCGTCATTGGCAATCAAACACAAACTGATATAACAGTGAGACTGTTGAAGGCAAATTTTACCTTCAAAACCAGCAACAGATCATGGCTCTTTCTAAGTTTAGTCCTGTTATTGGAAGGGATTTACTTACCCATCAATCACCAAAAAATTGACTTTCCCATAGCAGGAAATATTCATTAAGAGAAGATGCGGAAACCTTTCCCCCAGTATCTTACAACGTTTTTGAAAGAATAATTGCACGAAATATATATCACTCGATCCAAATCAGAAGCGTTGAGGACCACATCTGCGGTCGTTATTGGAAGGAGATCATGAAAAAGTATCCATACGGACTACCACTCGGCAACGAATAAGCACGCGGCCCCTCACTCACCTCGCTCTAATCAAGAAACACAGCTTATTGAATGTCTTTCGACTATTTACGAAAACAAGAGTTAAACCCATCCTACATATACTTTAAATGAGAACGAAAAATTCTTTCCCATGAAACTATGTGCCTTGTAGCTCTCTAGTTGACGCCAGCGCGTTCATGCCGAGCACTGTATTCCGGGCTCAGATGTGACAAAAATATGAAAATGGTGCCGAAAAACACACACTCAACTCAACACACTCACTCGCCCACTCGACACCCCCTCCCCCTTCAGCTACATCACCAACTTAACAAGGCATTTCTTCCATTACTTTATGTGAACATTGCTTTGCCGGGACTTTCCCCAATGAGTATGGATGCAATTAGCTCAAACACATCAATACCTTCCACCCACATCTAATAGCCCTACAAAAACAACGAATAGTCCATCGGTTCAACGACTCCACAATAATACCATCAACACAGGAAAGTTATTTCCCAGCCACCCCACCTATTCACTGAGGTGATTGACCATTTTCAAATGTACAACACAATTTAAAATGAGTTCAAACCCCTATACAAACACAAGAATATTATTGTCAACAACAACCCCAATATCGTACCCGGGCACTCACTCCCCTAACTTCCCCATCCCGCTTATTTTGCACAACCCACACGCCACCATTATCAACCCTACCTGCAACAAACAAAGTAGTTGTCACCCCAACAATACGCACAAGAACTGGTGCCCAAAACCACCAATGCCTCCACCGAATAATGAACAACTAACCCTAGAGGTAGTTCCCCCAAAACTCACCTCGCCCAAAAATAGACTTCTATCCATCTAATAAAGGTCAGAACTCCCCTAGGAAAGGGCGTCCGCCACAACAACAAAATAATCGTCTTTTAACAACCAACAAAATCAACTCTCAACAACACACTCACCACAACTCAACAACCTAACTCAGCAATCTCCAACACAACAACCATGGTGGGCTGGAAATAACATTTCTTGTACATCCTCCTGCGTCCACCAACAGCCAACCCACTCGCAACAAGATTGCCATCGACCCCCTTATTGCAATTTGCCTACCACACGCCACACACGCACAGCCCCTACGACACAACACACTCGCTACTACCCTCTCGCACGCACACCCCACCCCCACACCTCACTACCGCCCGCCCAACTTGTCCACAAATGACCCACACAAAGTTACCGATGTGACTTCTACTTCTGCGATCGTCCTTTATTGTCAAAATCCACTGCGCATGAATTGTTCCACAAGATCCCTCTAAAGTCAATAAACAACTCACTTCCTTCTTTTCCGTGGGAAATGACCCACGCACAGAGCCTGAAAGAAACAACCTAAAACAAACAGCGTCAGACAAAGCGACGAACGCTACAACTACACGCGTCACAGTGCCCACTACCCCTCAACCATCCTATGTTTGACGACAGCCGAAATTCACACAGTGGAACCCCATAGACGACATTCATTAGAAAGTTGAGTACACGAATAACTCCAACACGACGATGCTCAATTTGCTCTTTAATATCTTCCCCGAAAAAAACCTGTAAATTGAGGAGATCGTATTCTCACAGTGATAGAACAACACTCACTTAATCAAGCATGATTCTAACTTCCCTTTAAGGATCCAGCCATTACCTGACAATCGTTCACATTACTCAATTTTACTCCAACAGAGTCACATTAAACTACGCTCTACAATCGAAAGGCCCTTGTCCTATCAATCTAAAAAAACTTTCAACATTCTTCACCTGCTTACTCCCCTACACACACTCACAACTAAGCCTCCCCACTCATCTCAACACAACACAAACTAAGTACGACGCTCTTCTAGCACACTATCGGCCAGCTTCCAACGTTAGCCTCATCCCCCATCACCACACACACCCCACCACCACCACCACCAACTCCCAGTCAAATCCTAATAAATATCAAATAGCAGCCAAAACTGAATATGTAAGTATTTCGTGGCATCGTGATGAACTTTTCCTAAACTTTAGATTACTAAGAACGACCTTAGCATCTTTCCCACACACACTCACAACCACCACCACAACCTCTACCACACTCTCTCACTAGTCCACAGCACACCTCTCCATCTCCTCACCGACCCCCGCTCCACGCCTAACTCGAGTCTATGACACATCTTTTACAATCAGAAGAAGTATTTGCCAGACTTGCCACACAAAGAACCTCAAACGAGAAATCGTTCAACCGTCCCCTGACACCATACACTCCGCACCACAAGATATACAGAACTACGAAGTCACAACACCACTCCCTCACACCACTCACCGCGACAAAAGATCTCACCTAATTTCCACTCTCAATAAAGGAGTTTAAACTGCTATAAAACCAGAAGAGGTCTCATAAGAAATCAAGATTGCTCACGCGAAAACCCCCCACTCACTATTATGTACTCGAATGATCACAACCACATCACTGTAGACTGGACCATGCGGTCATTATTCTATGTCACATTTACACTCGCTCCAGTCGCTGCCATGTTATAACTCTTCTAAATAAAATAGTAATATAAATTAAACTACACAAAACTCAGATAGAAAGAAACTCTCCTTCTCTCTCATCCCCTTCATACCATCTCACACCAACATCACTCGCTACAGCACGCCTCTGACCAACCTCCACCAAAAACACCTCAAAGCACAACAGGCAATGCACATCACTCCATTCTAGACAGACCACTCTCCCTACAACTTGATTCAACAGCCACCCTCTACCAACTCGGACGCACACAACACACTCCACACTCAATCCAACCTCTTACCTCCCAACACCACTACTCCACACTCGCCAAAGCCCACGCACGCCTACCACGCACTCCGTGCGCCGCGCCCTCACTCCGCTCCTTACACACTCCAATCCCCTCACACCACCCTCACATCATACCGCCCCATCCGATCCCCATCATATGCCCCGAAACCTGTCCCGAAGACCTCCACAGTCTCATTATATACTTGAATTGACGGAAGTGTAGCCAGAAAAAACTCGAAGCTTGTAATGCATCACCTCAGCAATCTTTTCTCCCATACTCAGCACCGAGTTAGTACCCATCAGAAAAACGTTGTGTGGGGCAGTCATAGTGCTATGCAAGATCTATCGAAACCAACCATTCTGTCACAAAGGGAGATTCCTTTCCCATTCCTAATCTGACACAGATACCCTTTTTAGCTTTCAAGGCAAGCAATACTTTAACGCAATATCGACGCCTCTACTAAAGCGTAATCTACTCAGGTTGCAACATCGCCGGAGGACCAAGACATCCAGAGAACCATGCTTCTCCAACACCCCCATCTATCCCCACCTCGGGAACCTCTCCCCCTCACGACGCAACCCTGCCATCTTTGGCGTGATAAAACATGCGAACCCAGCCACCTTCCACGACAGCACATGCACCATTAGATATTCTAAGTCACCTTCACTGCGGAAGAACGTCCAGGGATTCTACTTGAACGAACATCGTGCCTTCATCACTATCAAAACCTTTGAGGACACCCACTTTGGCCCACTCATTAAGAAACGCAGCCTTCCTATTGCCACATTCCACAGACATCAACCGATTCAAACACTAAACCTTCCTGAACCAACGCTACTCTTACTCAGACAGCCAACACAGACTACGATACCTCTCCCTATGACATGCTAACTCTTCAACGCCAAGCCCGCATGAATCCCTGTAGGAATTCAAGACTCCAACTACAAGTTAGAAGCAGCTCTCACAGTTCATACTGACGGGACTGTTCTCGTGATCGATTACTCCTTATCGGCCGGCCATATACCGCAACTGTTCCAGATGATGCAAAACCAGACTCACACAACACCTCTACCCCTTCCTCATCGACCAACGCAACAAGCCTTCGTCCAACTCCTAAAAACAACTCCTTAAACTCAACCCCACTCCTCCACGCACTCGTTACCTAATCCTGAAAAGCGCACAAACCATTATACATAATATACAGCATGCTCGGGAATAGGGCCGCTCGTCTTAGTCCAGGTCATCTTCCATAGTGCCACAAACTATATATATGCACCCCAAAACCCCTAACTTTACATCACCTCAACAGCTAACTTACACACCATACGAAAAACCATTCTCTCTACAAGTGCTGTTGCTGCATAATTCCAGTCTCATCCGTTAACCGCTTCCTTATCTAACCAAGCATTAAAGTCCAATCATATACCACTGATCATAAACCATACCTCTTTCTCCAAACATGCCCACTTATAAGACCACCAGACTACGCCCGACTCTAGAGGAATAACGATCTGGATTACGAGCTTCACTATATACCGGGACCATATTTGCGGACAGACATTTTGTCTCTTCAATCCATCTACGAAATTAAATCTGACAACAATCGATTAAAGGTATATCCCAGAGAATTCCGACTGGATTTTCTGGAAACTTATTGCCTGTGAGGAGGGGATCTCCATTTTTCAACATTGTTTTTCGCCAATAGTTCTCCTAGTTATAATGATGTCACAAGTCGACATCATCACTCCTTAAACAATAGTACCAAGCATTGATAGATCAAGTAAAGACTATCAGTTGCAACAGGTAAAACGCGCGATAAACCAACACCAACCACTCCAACAACCTTAAAAATTCCATCAAAACTTCCATCCAGGACCCCAACTGCCTCTTCACACATAGCATCCAAGCTGTCTGCAACCAATGTTCAACAGTCCAACCACAGCCCTAGTAGACCCAGTTCTACAACAGAACCACCCTCTTCCCAATTCCGGAATAACACATAGTCTGATCCAAGAAGAGACACACCTAGTTACTGTTTTGCCAGAGAGCGATACACTATTACATCTCATTTAACACCTAATCTGAACATACACAGATGGCCAATTAACAACATCGATGCTACTCACGCATATATCCAAAGCTTATCCAACATTACAACCTGAATCTAAAAATCCCCGAAAACACCTCCATAATCTTCTAAGAGCCAGACGATTTTTTGATGGAACGCAGGCATTCATCGGAAATCCTAAACTCTTCATATTCTCCTTATCACGAAATGTGCACAAATGAACCTCTTGGTGGGAAGAGCATGACTATTACGATAAATCGCGCTAACACTATTACATTCATTTACATACCATCTTTTCTCATACATGCGCCTATCTGATTCCAGAATTCCAGTGGAAGTCATGTAAGTCTACACGATCAAACTTGAATGTCAGCAAGCTTATCCTTCTACTTGAGAAGATTATGACCGCCAGCTTTGAGAAACCAATCAACCCTCTCCAGAGGACACCATATAAATCATATTCATCGCGTCGACGAAAACCTTCCTATTCTGTCAAGCATGGACCACTAATACATCCACCTGCAAATCTGCACACAATCATTCATCACACCGCTGGTATCGATTCAAGTTATTTGCCTGTACAGGTGGCTGTCAATAACATCATTTCGAATTCTATGATTCATATCAGCGCCAGAAATAAAATTATCATGCTCCTAATAGAACCAATATAATATCAAGCACCCCAAGATGTCGAACTGATTCCCCAGGATTCACCTCGAACATCTTGTCACCACTGTCAAACTC
Organism: Trachelipus rathkii; assembly: GCA_015478945.1. Lineage (NCBI taxonomy): Eukaryota > Metazoa > Arthropoda > Malacostraca > Isopoda > Trachelipodidae > Trachelipus > Trachelipus rathkii. The sequence goes on from JABUQX010040811.1 coordinate 21,377, forward strand.
CGCATAAAAATTTCAACAATTGGTCTCTTTGACGGCACCATCTCTAAGACTTAAGATTAGATCACTATCATTCCTAATCTGAACTACACACGCAGTTGATCCTTTTACAAATTGCTAAATACAACATTCTGTTAACGTTTTCTCTATGTATATCCATCACATATTTGTATCCCTTCTACTGTTAACAATGCGTGGCCTGCCGCTCGCCACATAAACAACTAAAGCATACATGCCAATAATAAACAACAGCCTTTGGAACCAAATCATACAATAACCGTTCATTACCCAGTAATTCCAATCAAGAACCTAAAATGTCAGATCAAACTGCCAGGGACATTATACGAGCCCTCTCTTTGAAAAATTGCTTCCGTTCCATAGACTTATCACTGTATCATATACAAACACCGCCACAACCCTTCATCTAATGCAAAGTATCAGAAAAGACACTGACACGACACTTTGATACAGTCATTACGCGTATCTTTCAAAAGATCCTCGTCACCTGGGACAATATATATATGCCACAGGTCATACTTTAAAAGTACCTACATACTGAGACCATGCCAGAAACAGTGCAACACACTCCTACCGCGATCTTTTATAGAGATGCCCATCTGATATGTTACAACATCCAAACTCACACTCACACAGATTTACCCAGTTTTCGATGAAGGCATGATCTAGGCTACCCAAACCTTACTCCCTAAGAGATCAATTGAGCAGCGTACTTGCAAAGTTCAATTACGAGCGAGATCCGTCACCTCTAACACAATTTAAAGACAGGTTCTCAAGACCACCTACACAATAAATTAAAGTAAACCTTACAACTGACTTAACTCATATATTGGCGAGCTTTAGACACCAAACGACAATATAGAGTTCATCACCGACAATTGAAACAATGGAATTCACACAAAAATATTAGCACGAACTCCAATCTTCAATCAACTATCTAACACCGACCTAACTCCTAGCCTTAGAAACCACCTAGAGAGACTTGAGGAGGATCTGAAACGATAACAAACACCTCAGATGTACACCTGTTTGTGACAACACTAATTCTTACTGAAAAATAGAGTCAGACCACGATCTTGAGGAATCTTCCTGGAGGTTTCCAGATGCTTCACCTCCGCGATTTCTCTAATAGTAATAATAGACACCCTGAACCTCAAAGTAATCCTGTTAGCCAGAATTCCTTAAATCCGAATCTTCGGATCCCAGATAATCCGTAGCGCACTACAACCAACTCCATCTGCACCAAGCAGCATTTGCATAGAGACACGACCAGTTGAGCCGACTATCTCTCATCATACTCTACATATCTGGGAGTATGTCTCCTCCATAACACACGAACAGATTCGTCGATACACTCTCTTAATTACAACTCACCTCATACTTCGCATATATTCACCTCCTGCACACTATAACGGAAAACTCCACAATTACATTTACTTACCACATCCCTATTCACATCGCCTAACTCAAGATCACAGAGAAACAGCTTGAGCCCCCCAGACTCTTTTTTTGCCTCAAAAGACAGGTCTAGAAGGTTCAAATCCATGGAGGACTTTATCATACCAGAGCCAGTTTTACGGAGTTCCACAAGCACAGAACGCTTTACGACCGACATTGCATCTTTGGAACTTTAGGAAACACAATCCAACACCACAATAGATATACCTAACCTGAACATTCCACACTATCAGAATACTTACATCTACTCAACTAGAAGAATTCAGAGATCAATCGGACATACTGCATTAACATCATCAAAGAATTCTCTCAGAATTGGACAACGTCTCCAACTAACAACACCACCCTCACATATACAAAAACAACTGTTGAAAGGAACAACAGTGCGCTATTGAGGCACCACCTCTATCTACAAGGGTGATGCGAGGAGGAAAGACTAATGATCATAGAAGATCGACAAGGGTCCTATAGCCTCTCTACAGGCCAGCCGATCTTCCCTAGACAGAAAACACAACATCCCTGGGATACAACCCCTGTCTTGGAAAGAAGACGAAGAAGGCATACAGTCACAGAAGAACACTCTAACGAAGAATGAAGATGAAGAGACCATGAAGAATGGGCATAACACTTAAACTCACTCAAAAATCTGTAAATCTTATGCTAAAGCCTTTTTGTGATTAAATTCGAGCTTTTGTAACTAATTACCACTTCTTGTTTCACTAAATAAACTTTTATTTTTATGTTGATTTATTAAGTATTTATTTTAAAGAATAAAATATGATGAAAATTATTCTATTTGATTCGAGAAATTTAACCTGAAAAACTTGAACCATTACACCAAAGAATATGGTGATCACTCTCTTTCAATTCATCCCGTGATGTTTGGTAGAATGATCATCTGAAAGAGGAAACTGAAGATAGTAGAATGGATTTGTTTCAATATCTCCTTTATAAGATTTTGTTTCATCATCGTCAGGTTACTATAGAGGATGAGGACACTCATCACACCAACTTACAACCCTTTGCAGTCCGGGTTCCTCCGAAACTTCGCCAAGAACGGACAATTACCTTGCGACTGTAAGTCATCCTGAACTCACATAGATAAAGCGGTCCACTTAATTAACTCTAATTTCCTGCATCGGATCTTGAACCTTACCACTATTTTCGGAACACAGTCTCTGACTTTCTCTTAGAAATAACATCCTGTGCATGAGATCGACCACACCTGGATAGGAGAAATTTGCCAATTTGCGAAATTATAAATTCAGGGATTATGAGCGAACATGACCCCCAATAACCACCACAATTCTTACCTACTCACTACAGATCAACTATAAAGTTCTTTTCTAATCCCACTTCCCCCTTTTCTCCGTCCAATGTTACGACGGGTGCGAGAACAATGTACGGATTATCTTAATTATCTCCACGTACAATAGAGACTCTTACTACTTATCTTTATTACCAAGCAACTCTAAATTCTGTTCTCAGGCAATATCACATAACATCACTCTCAAGGATGTCTTGCAAAATTGTAATTAATTATTGACAGATACCATTATTTGTACAAGGAGTTTACTTACCCAATCTCACATGCAAAGAACCATTACGACTACTTCAATTTGTCTCTGAAAAATACCTTACTCGGGTTTCCAAATTGCACAGACTTTTTGTACTCATGAAATTTACTTTTGCTACAGCGTCACACTTTTGGAACTTTTTGAACTCAACTCAAGGCTTCACTCAGCTATCCAACACTACCCACACGTTCCCTCCATACCCTCCATAAGGCATTGCTTATCTCAATTTATTCAAAGGCTGTCTGCCTTGAGTAAGCTAAGACCTTTAACCTCTCAAACATCATATGTCACATGCACAGACCACCCCACTTACTCTGCCTATAGCCTAAACCCTTAATCTTATTTTCTACAATAAACAAAAACCCCTATAGCAGATACCAATAACCATCATTCAGATACTTTTTTTTTGTAGCTTCGTCGACGGCAGACCCGTTTACTATTATCTACACATTTGGCACGCAGGAGTCCCACAGGTCACTTGATCGAGCATGAGCAATCAAAACGTCACTCTGGCCAAAAGTCCACGTTCATTATTATTCACTCTCACTTAAGTTCTCTATTTTTTCACAAAACCAGTAACCTTAAGTATTTACGATGTTCCTCACATTACCACTCATTAAACCATCAACTTGCGAAAAACAGGCCAAAAGCTAAAAACCAAGCCTAGTGACTATCAGTTATCTACATGTTAAACCTCTATGAATTATTAATTGCTTACAAACACAAAGCGAAGGCAATAGTCTACTTGCATATAATCAATTCTCACACTCATTAACTATCTCTGATAACAACTGTGCAAGTGAGAATGGAGAACAAAACACATCATCCCTTAAAGTGCTCTAAACCTCTATTCGCTGAATTCCTATCTAGGAATTCTTATAGGTTGTTAATTTTTTATTTAAAAAAAAGTGTGGCTAAATACAAGACTTAAGCCTCATCAAAAACCACCAAGGTTAACGAAGCTTGTTACTACTCACTATTACTAGTTTAGTTTCTGTGTCTTATAATACTAGGCGTAACTGACATTATACATGAACTTCTAAACAATCTAAAGTTCGATATCTTAACCAACCTGTCTAAAAAACTCATCATGAAACATCTCAACCTATTAACTCTATGAAAATATTAATTTTTGCTATAACATATTCATTTCCTTTTTATAACTTATTTTATTGCACCAACCCCTTTTATTCCCTTAGGTGAGCTTTGATGCACACCTATACTATACTACTACCTCACATACACACAAAATTTGTTCCTTTCCAAATCGGCATTAAGTATCGGTTGCTATATAGCTTCGTGGAATTAGAATTAAAGTCGTACCCATACTCAATATCTTATACTGACTAGCTATTTTATTACTACAACAGCTGAATCAAACACAAGTCTGAGAACAAGGTCAGCGGCTGTACCTAATATACGTATATACTTACCTAATATATAACTAACCTACCTACCTATACTATATACTACCTACTTACTATAACTATATCATACTAATCACCATAAATACTAATACATATATATATATGTATACGCTTGAATGCTTAAAGAAATAAATTTTCATTATTTGTAAAGTAATAGAAACTTAACAGACTAAAAAGCAAATGCATTTCCCCAATTTCCCCACCCTAAAATATCTCACTCTAATTCTAATTCCACCCACAATAAAACTTAGGACTCCAAAATCTACTTACTCTTTAAAGTAACTCTCTCGATCTACCTCAGATAGAAAAATTATCGACACCTTCACCAAATTCGAAGAGAAGAGAGTTGAAAAAGTATTTTTCTAAATGATTTAATGTTATTTTCTTTAAAAGTTAATTTTTACTGCACATTTCAATCACTCTGCAGCTATCTTTTGCTTAATTACTAATTTAGTTTTATCTTCTTATTCAACAATATTTGGATCGCTGGATGGTCAATTACCCTCATATTGCATGATTAATACAATAAAACCCTTACAGATTCTATCAGCCATTTCTTCTGCCCCACCCCCCTCCCCTCTAGCAATTTTACCTCTTACTTCGATCATTCAACTTGCCTAACCATTCAACCACAATTACTCAACGAACGATACACAACTTTCAATTGGAAAAGCTACACTTTATATTTTTAAGCCTAAAGCTCGTTAAAAACTAATTCGCATCTAATCTTGAATGTCATAACCTGCACTTTGTCTATAACCGCATCCCTCAAAAGGTCTCCGCTATAAATAGTAGTCCTATTACCAACGGTTTCTAAATAAAGGTCAAATCACCAGACAATTATCCTGTATTGACTTAAAATTTTATCACAAACCCTATCATAATTCTCATTTTTCTGCTTTTATACCATGAATTACTGCTTACTGTTGGAGTGGAACCGCACTTACATCTTCACTGAAAACTGATACTAATCTAATCTTGTCTCTTGAACTGTGCTGACATAGCTCCCCATCCACCTCCATCATCCACTCCCCATTTCTCCACCCCCGCGTTTCCCATTCATGCAGCTTCATTTATGACATCCACCTTCGGGTGTAGGATTCTTTGCTTTATAACCGATAGCTCCTTGTCTCTCGCTGACTCCTTCCAATATTCTTCTCTCTAGTGCAGGCGAGTCATACTCTCCTTGGTGCTTATATTTATTAAAAATTACTATATTTTTCATTTTCTGTATTAGTTTTAAAATTTGTATCTATCACCACAGCAGAAGCCGTTACCGCCCTCCCCCTTACTGGTGCTTCCAAAAAAAGAAAAAAAAAAAATGTTTTTTCTTTTCTTACTTTTACATTCATCATATCACATTCAGAATAGGCTGAAAAATCGAAAATAATCGATTACTTTTAAAGCCAAAGCGCCGGCAGAGTGAAGTTGTTTGAGAACACACACAGTGAGTTATATAGCAAACTATTCATTCGTTATCTTTATGTGTATATGTGTCTGGCCATGTCTTTTGTTATCACACTATTTTTTCTCACTCCCAAGATATACAGAACAAATAAATTCTGTCTATTTTCACAGCTTCGGCGCCTGGACTACAAATAAGTCTTAAAAATCTACACTAATCTCCTATATTGGTATCTCTCATCAGTAACAGCACTGCAAGGCATACTCACCTCGTACCCTTACATCTCTCACGTACCACATAACTACATATACATCTATAAAACCGCACCTCACCTTACCTTAATCAGTTTACAAAGAGACTCTCAAGATGACATTAATCAATCAAAATATACCCTTTGTTCAACTATGCCCGCCCAGAATGAACTTTAGTAAGTTTATCCAATACCTATAAACTACAAATGTTGCCAAAAAAAAAAACCTAAAAAAATCCTTCATATCATCTCTACTTTCACTCCGCTTCTCTACTCTTACTATACTCTCTCTATCTTATACTACTAACACATACACATAAACATACACAACATATATACTATCTAACATTACTAACTACTATAGCTATACGAGCTATAGCTCTCGACTATTATCATTTCAAACGCTGTGAGTTTAGTGCTGATACAATAACAACGTATTCGTTCTAAAGCAAGTTAGCTACATTCAAGATTATTTACTTGTACTCTGTTATCATGGACAGCTAAATTTACCTGGTCAAACACCATTCTAGTCATCATCCATTAAACAAGAATACCTCAATAATTCTTATATAATAATTAAGTAAAAGAACACTACAAATAAATTTTATAATATTTCAATTTATGTAAAACACTTTACATTAATAAGATATCCTTCCGGCTACTCATAAAATACTATATCAATATGTCTGTTTGTGTATACCGTTATCATCTATATCTTTTATATTTTAAATCAAGATTGAAGAAACCTGATGGTATAGATCTTTTACTGAACTACCGTACTTGAATCTGCTAAATAGTAATATATTATAATAATCTAGATATGATTTATCTCGACATATTAATAAATAAATCACTTTAATATGCAAAGACAACTTGACAAACTAAAACTTTGAAAAGTAACCTAATAATAATATACAATATAAGAAGTCTGTTATAGATTCTGTAAATAGAAAAATACTGGTCACACATGACAAGAATATATATAATATGCATATGACCGAGAAAATATGTATCACAAATATTACAAGAATAGAGATAGAAACTTAGATTTAAAAAAATCAATAATTTCAAAAAAATAATAATATTAATCTTTCCTGCAAGATCGTCGAGAAGCATACTTCCACGAACATACTTCTCCTGCTAGAATATTGCTTACTCTATACCCGCTTAGAAATCTGAAAATTTACCTTATTGAGTTCTTCATCATAAGGCAGTATACTTATTATCATGTCTTCAGTATGTCTTTTACTGGCTTATGATTCACGATCTATTCTCACTAGTTAGGATTATAATGTCTTATCAATCTCTTTTTCAATAGACATATAACTCACAAATAACAACATTTAGAAACATAAAATAACTCATAAGACAAATCTATTAACTCTAATCTACTCAAAGATAGTACGACTGTATATAATGTACGGAAAACCAATACACCACATAACGTTAATTTAACAATGACCAAAATCAATAATAATAATTCTTTCAACTGACTGCCAACCCATCAGTATACACATATGTAAATAAATAAAATAAACGACCTAATACTATCTTTCTTCAAAACACCTACTATCACTCATCAGCGAAACAATGATTATTACCCTTAAACATGTAACAAGCACTTATCACAATTAAACAACATTAATACGTATCTAAATTTGAATATAGAATGGACCGTAATAAGGTACCATCTATACATTACAATAAACAAGACGTGAACAATAGAAAACTTATTGAATAGTATAAAGAGGATACACGTCAATATAATTATGGTGAAGTACAGCATACTAATAATATATTAAATAGGCGAAATCTAGAACAAGCCACTCAATACACTGCAAATACTCGTGAACTTAGTTACCTTACCCTATCACCCTGCACCATCTTAACCTCATCTTAACCTTTTTCTACTCATATTCCAAATGCACCGTTCAATTTACTCATTGATACTCACCTACTATATATTTTCTTATACTCATCTGATTATTACTTCAGCACACTTATTAGTGCAATTTGTTCATAAATATTCCAGTTAAAGACCCCCAACCCCCGGAGATGTTGGGGACTCTTCTTCCCCCATTCCAGCCCCTGCACGTCCGAAGGCAAGACTTGACCAACCATCTCGCATTTTGGAAATCACTCATGTCCGCACTCACTACAATTTCCATCCATTCATTCATTTTACGTTACTACGTCAAAGCGCTAGGATTCTAAGGTCTGACCGACCACAATTTAACGTCTGCAAGACCGACTCGATTCTGAGCCTGAAACTCACACGCATTTACCCCAAAAAGGGGGCGACGCCCCCCCAACGGGCTTTCCTAGATCCGCGTACTTCTAATATGACCTCCATAATCCATTCTTATTATCTCAATCCGACTTTACTCGTGACTCGACTCACCTAATCATCCTAAATCGTCTTTCTACGTCTCTGTTTGACTTTTTAACATTTGAAAAATATAATCCGAAAGAAGAATAATTACTATATTAACATTCGATTAATCGGTAGTAATGGGACACTTCCGAACCACTTTTTTCTAATAAATGATAACACTATATTAGTACTATGAGATTGACACGCCGCAAGGGGTCTCATCTGACAAACAGAACAAACAGGCTTTTCTGCTGTTTGGTTTGTTGACATTTTTTTTACCCAACATGCCATACACACACACATACACAAAGCACGAACACACCTACAGACCTACACACACACTTTCAACTCGCCTAATATTAACTCATATGTTCGTAGATAAACTGATCACACGCGATTTTTCGAGGAGCTCACCTTAATGTATGTGCCCCATAGCAGTCACAGGTCAAAATTCAGTCACTGAAAACCAATTTAGCTAATAACGCTAATCGCAATGAACATTTTGGATCTGAGATATTACGTAATCATCGTCCGAACAGATCGTTCTCGCACCTCCGTAAGCGGGCACGTGCCCCAACCAAAAAATTTCTAAAATTATCAGTAGGAAGCTTAACACTTGCGACGCTGTGGCTGAGAGTCGAGTTCGGAGACGGAGACGGATCTTGAGATTACGCTTCGCGAACGTCCAGGGCCCCTACTATAATTACTATATAACACCAGCCGAGAGCGATGACTCCCAGTTTCGAAAACAGTAAAGTAATAATAATAATGAAAAAAAAAAAAACAGAGATATAGAAAAAGTGAAGAAGAGAGTAAAATGAGAGAGGATTAAAGAAATGATAGAAGTAGGTAATAGAGAAGCATCTCAATAGATTCTGTTTGTACGTAACCAGTCTACTTAGAGCACTCAGGCTTATCACTCTACAGTGTGAGTCACGTACAGTTACTATATATACTTTTCTGTATATGTAATGATACTAATGTCGGGTCTTACTTATATTATCGCTCTTAGATATTGATTAACATAATTATGGATTTCTCCAACATAAAAAATAAATACAACACTAATATAATAATAAATAAATAAACTAATACATAATAATTGAAATCTCACCTTTATTTATAATTATAATACAATAATTATACGTTTATTACATCCTATACTAAAGTATAGTAAATCACACTTAAAATTATAATACAATCTAATCCAACCTACCCTTATACTCTCACTACTTAACTACATCTTAGATATCTATATGATCCATTGATATTCTATTAGATTACCTTACTATCTATCGAACTAACTTATCCATATCTACCTTGATTAAGGTCAAAATCTTTTAATAATTAACAATACTCATTATTACCATATAGCAGGACCACTAGTCAAATTCAGAATATCCTTGTTATCTCTCTCAATGGTATATCAAAATACAGCAATGAACACATTCACATACGCCTTACGCTAGCAGTTCACATGACCATCATCCTATTTAATTTATATTCTTAGTCTCTCTGGATCTCTAGTTAACCTCTTTATCATAGTCAGAGGTCATATATTATATTTATAAATTGTATTTATAATACACAGTAAGAGTAACAAATTTTGTGTAAATCAAATCTTAACCCACAACAAATTACTTGACCATACTTCGAACTCGGCAGGTAAACATTCATGAACCTAGAGAAGCGCTAATACCTACATCTAGTATTATGGTATCAATATGAACTACAACATTGTATCACATAGTGTATCAGAGCTAATCACGAAGAGACACACTAACCACTCCAACTTATCCTAGATACCAGTTGTAATTCTATTGTGAAATCTATAAGTATTATGCATTCAAATAGAGATCGAAAAATATATCTAAATAATTTCGATTTAACCAGTAGCACGGAGGAAGGGAGGGGATGTGTTACAAAATTTTAGAAGTGATAAAAAATTATACATAATCATCATCTCATAACAATCTAATAGAATATGCACATATGAAATGTCCAGAAAAAGTGTCAAAAATTTTATTTTTCTGTTAATTTAAATTTTGAGATTAAATAAGAATACCTTAAGACATAGTAAGTTAATCATTCGCTTTTATTACACAGTATACAATTATTGATAAAAACGTAAACGTAACTAAGGATCAATCACTAGATAACGCAATTACCAAATTATAACCTGAACATAAATAGTATGTAATGATACACTCGTACATAAAGCTTAAGATACAGCGATAATCGAGCGTAAATCATATCTCAAACATTTAGAATCAGTTATATCACTGCGCTCAGCTAACTATGGATAAGTGAAACCTGTAAAGCATCAATACAAAAAGATAAGCTCACCCAATACTTCAAACGCTATGTTGAGTAGCATATATAACTTTAAATATCATATCGTGGTTTATGCATTAACATAAACACATAAGTAACATATTATGCAACAGTCATTTTTACTACGTATCCAATCTATATGATATTATATTAGATCTAAATAAATATAATCAAACCACACACAACGCATCTACTACACTTAACACACAATCACATACATCACCAAAAGAGCAACACAGCACATCGACACACACACACACCTGACATGCCAAGAGCACACACACCACTCACATCACAATAAAGAGAAAATTACACCTGAAAGAGGCTGATGAGTCACACATCAAATGCATCACATGGCACGTGTTATTTTAGATCTATATTAAACTTATACACAATAAGAAACAACATAATAGGAAACAAAAAAAAACCCAACAATTTTATGCAGAAAACCTTAACAAATGAACAAGTTAAAAAATATTGAGAAAAAATTAACTAAAGTCTATAAAATCTAACTAATATATAAAAAATAAACCATATATAAGCGAAAAATAATGAGGTAATATAAAAAAGGAGAGTGTTAGAAAAATGTACTATACTAAGAAATATATTTAAAAATAAAAAAAAATAAAAATTACAGTTACAAAAATAAGAATTACTACAAAAAAAAAAATTTAAATACTATTAAAGAAAAATTTTTATTAGAAGAAACTCATCATACAATACCTGGAAACATTTCATAGTCAATCAATTAAATAACAGATTTAATACAATTAGGCAAAGAAGTGGGCACTATATAAATTAAAAATATTAACACAATGCAATAATATCATACAAAAGAAATTAAAAAGGACGATAGAATATATAAAGTATTGAAATAATAATATTAAAGAAAAACAGAATCTAAAGAACAGAGCCACTAAGAAAAATGCATTAAAGCCAATACAATTTTAAATACGCTATACTATGAATATAACAACATACATAATACAATATTTAAAAAGTATTTTAAGAAAGACATCATTAGATAAAATTGATGTCAAAACATATAAAACCACCATAAGCATAAACTTATAGTGTAACACATATGTCGGATACAAAAAAACCTTCAAACTTTAAAAGCAGCCATAATGAAAAATGAAAAAGATACGATCACAACTAAGAATTGTCATAAATAATTATAGTTTGGAAAGAATGAAATTTAAAGTGACTTTAATAAAAGTGACCTGAGTATAAGTAGTGACAAAAAATGGAAGTAAAAATATTAAAATTATAGTTACACTTGATGACAAAGTTATATAAATAAAAAAGATACATATAGATTTCCTTAAACAATAGGTATATATTGACCAAAATATACGAACCTACCATAAGAAATTAAAAACAGGATAGAGATGAATTATAAAAGAGACAAAAATAATAAATAAATTTTACAACTTTTTTAATTAAAATAATAAAATATTACACGAAATATCGATCAGAGTAATAGAGTTCACACAAGAATTAGAAAACCACCATTTAAGCCCGATAAGACATTAGTAGAAAACCTGTTTGGTGGAAAATTAATGAAAAGAATCAATATTGAGAAAAAATTATAAAATGAGGAATTTATAACTTATAATTTAACAAATTATGAGTCCTTACAGTTAGGGAAGATGATTTAGAAACTTAGAAGAAATAGAAATGAACTTAACCATCAAATAAGAACAGGGCACAAACAAGAGAGTATGAAGAACTAGAGAGAAAGGAAATATATGTAAATTTGGTCATAATAAGATTAAGAATTTTCTTTAAGACTATATATTATATTAAAAAATATAAAAAGGACTCAATATGAAATAAACAAATAAAAAATGAATGAAAAATTTAGTGAAAATAAAAAAATAATCAAGCACTCAAAATTTTACAAATGCTTATTGCCTTTTCACACACAAAAGTTTGACTAGAAAGATAAAAGATTAGCAAAATGATGGAGTTACTAAATATTACTGAAAGTACCTAACAAATATAACCTGAACTAGATATTGAACTTCATGCTTAAGAAAATATAAATAGCAATAAATAAGAATAGAACATAATAGAACAGCTAAAGCATTTCAGCCTGATTGGTACTATATAGTAGATTATTCTAAGAATTAGAGAGATATTAAAAAATAAAATTATCCATGAAATGCAAAGCACTGATTTGAATTTATATTAATCAGATCAAATTTTATACGACAATTCTGACGAACCAGAATGACTGGAAGAATGGCATACTGTTGAGTCCATATTTATAAGAAAAGGATAGTAAGGAAAATTATATAATGAGGAAATTATAGGCATATGCTAACATCTCAATGTTATGTAAAAAGATCTAGAAAAGTTTACGAAAAATTCATATAAGATGAAAACCAGATATTGTATGTAAGTCGAAACTATATTGCAAAAGGTAATATTGTATTGACTACCCAGCACGGTTTTCAGTATTAATAAGAGAAAATAGGCAAGTCAATAGAACAAACCTGTATATTATATAATTATGGAAAGACACGTCTTCTTACTGCACTAGTATTATCCAGAGAAAGAAATGCCAGAGTGATATGTATATTTACTTTATTAGTCTAATGAGCCATAGTCTAATTCAAAATGGTATCCCCACATAGGACTTTGATTGTAAAAACTATGATATCTGCAATGTGTGATAGTGTACGCAGAGTTAATGGGATATCATGTTGGTTAAAGTTGTTGCAGTAATATATAAACAGTGTGCGCTAGACTATAGCTAAAAATTATTCCCCAGATTATAATGTGAAATAACATCATAGTTATGTGAATAAAAATCTTAAAGTGCAATGAGTATAAGAGTAATATATAACTACGAGGAGCATTCACTAGCGAGAAAAGCAACAACAATTATACCGAATTTAAAACAGAAATCTTGATAAATGATTTTACGAAACAATAAATCCATATCACCACCTACACATAGGTCTATATAGGGTCTTATAAAATTATCATGTACATAAGTAATAATGATATATGAACAGAATAGCAAAATACCAAGAATATATTATGATTCTTATGAACATATAACAATCTAAATATTAAGAAAGATTACGTTGAGGCACATAAGTGGCAATGAATATAACATAAAAATATTGATAATAAACTAAATTATATATATAAAGGTTCATATCAGTCGGATCTTAAATCTATTTTAAGTCAATTATTTAACACAGGAGTTTAATTAATCCTCACTCACTAGTTAATTGGAAATCAGGTACATGAGACAACACCATCCTCTTGGCTGTGACATACCCCAAACCAAATACCGTTCAGGTCTTTTGAAAAAAGCTATCTATACTTTCAAATGATTTTAGTTATCTGCATTCAATTCGAGATAAGTTCAGTTTGTCAGCTAAGAAATATAGACGATAAGTCAATCAAGTATAGCTGAGAACCATAATTTAAAATAGTCAACATATTAAATATATAACAATTGACCGCAAAGATCACGTATGAATAAGATGAAAATACAACTAACTTCCAATAAATATATCCAGCAATACACACAAAGCATTATTTGACCGGAATTACTTCAACAAAATAGCCTATCAATATCAATAAAAGATTCTGTACATGAACTTAGTCAAAAAATATTCCTCGGCTAAAGACTGGAAAGAGTTCGCTACAAGTACAGAGAAAACTAAAACGCTTGAAAGATTAAGTGAGATTATCTTAGACACGTTAGTCCGCCAACAGGGTTTACACTGCTAGGTGAGCTCTACAATATCTCATCTAATTTTCCTCTCACTCAATAAAGCTACAAGAGTTTAATTTTTCAACACCACGCCGACTATAAAATGCAAAATATTTATTACATAATAAGATCTTTGACCGAATAGTGATCTACAGATAGTTGCACACAAATCAGTAAGGAAATTATATGCAAGAAATAAAGCATTCATTCAACATACGAAGATGAATCTTGAAACCTAAAACGTATCTATGCCCAATTGAAGGGTTTGCTTAGAGATAAATGTGAGAGCAAGATACACCGAAGTTGTTAATAGTACAAGAAGTGGCCTAAGATTTACCTCACCTCTACGGGTAGAAACAGAGAGAAAATTCTTTAACTGTAACTCGAAGCTCTGTATGCGCTAGTAGTCCTCTCGAGAGATCTGCGGCTTAACAACGTATACCACGAAGATTTAGTGTGATTATAACAGTGTAATTCCCTCAATACGTTACATAGATTCACCAAGTCTGGAATGATGCTCAAGACACCCCATAAGAATTTGTCCTTCATTGAGGATGCTGAGAGGCATAATAAATCGCAATGTGCTTACATATGAGAATCAAGCTGAGAGGTATAAATTGATAGTGATACTTTCCGTGTTAGTTATAGCTATAGATGTTACTAGTGCATGTTCATGTATTACATTATGGAGCTATCGGTCACAAGTGTTAGGAGTTTCTTATACTTTGATTTGAAGAGAGACTATAGAGATATGCTATTAGATGAGAGTCATAAGCGTTAAAGAGCATATAATAGCTGTAAATTAGTGTGAGCCGATGAAGTGTGTTCCCACAGGGTCAGTGCTGGGCCAGTCAGATAAATCTACATAGCAACGAGTTTTGCTTGCATATATATAATAGTCAGGTTGCGCACCGATAAAAGTATTCCAATGGACATTTGTCATGCTAGTAGTTATCTAAGTGTTTCGCAAGATGATACAACTCGAAGCTGCACCTCAGATAATTCAACTACTATATTAGAGAGGATAATTGTAGCAAAAGTCATAGTCTACAAATGATCTGATAAACTCTTGTTTGGCAGCATAAAGTGGCACAAATAGAGCTCTATCCGTAATTTAGAGGATTTATAGATAAGTTGTAAAGTTACATTCAAACTTATCGTATTACTGTTAACTTCCACACAAATATTATTACACGATACTCAGATCATGAAAGGACTAGGCATTGTGTAGCGTTCGAACTCAAGATCAAAAGCTTAGTGTGGATTATAAGATCATATAATTTGAAAGAGTAAGGCTAATCAGTGTGTGTGGAGGTGAGTTTATGATAAAAAAGCTTACTGATTAAAGCTGACTTGTTAGCATACTACATTTATCGCCTACATCCTTTTATTAACTACAGGCACAAGATTGTATAACTGATGTAAACTAGTTTTAAAATAGCTCAAATATAATTATTTATAGTTCAGATGTCGAAGTTAAAGAGTATGTTATTTGATTTTCAATCATTGATGTTTGACCCTTATTTAAAAAGAGGTATATGATGATTATGTTATTATTGGCAATTGTAATCTGTCTGGGTAAGAAGTCATGACTAGATTTATTCTGGACTCTGTAGGAGTTGTATTGAGAGACACTTAATGAATGATGATGTGTCGTTGAGTGTGTAGTAGATGTATGCTGTAGTGAAAGCGATGTGTTCTCAGATGTGGTGAATGATTATAACAATTATTCTTATCGTACAATTACACTATTTAATAATAGCATCTGGCTAATAGAATACAATAGTAGAACCAATTGAAATAAATGATTTTTTCATCTATACGGTTAGTAGAGCATAATGGACAGGACCTAAGGGACTATTAAATAAGAGGATATAAATATAACTGTATTATATAGTAAGCATAGCAATCTTAATCATGAAAGAAGCATGCGTCCAATAATATGCAATGGTTGTGTTAAATATGCTTTAGAAATAGGCTTAGAAACATAGATTTGTTTATTGTGACAACGAGTGCAAGATACATCTTATTTTAAGAAAAG
The DNA here is from genome assembly GCA_015478945.1 of Trachelipus rathkii. Taxonomy (NCBI): domain Eukaryota; kingdom Metazoa; phylum Arthropoda; class Malacostraca; order Isopoda; family Trachelipodidae; genus Trachelipus; species Trachelipus rathkii. The sequence continues at coordinate 37,997 of JABUQX010040811.1, forward strand.
AGTTTACATATTCAGCTTCTTTCTTTTATAAACGTTAACTAAAGTAGTGTTGTTTTCTCATCATGATATGAGAGTTGTAATAATCTGAACGAAAGCTCAAATTGCGGGTTATTTAAAGTTTTTTATATATTTTTTTAATTTATAGATGCCGTTTACGTACTCCTATAACATTTTTGTAATTTAAATTATGTCATTTGTTTATTTGGTAATTTTAATTCATTTTTATTGTTTATGAAACTTTATTTTCTATTTATTTTTATTAGCTTACTTTATCTATTTTATATTTTATTATATTTTTAATATTAACTTCTTAATTTTAAACTTATTTTAATTTTTTTAAAAGTAATTCTTGTATTGACAATTTTATATAATTGTTTATTTTTTATTAATTTATATTAATTAATAATTTTTTTATTTTATTTAATTTTTTAATTTTCGATTGTAAGTATATTTTATAATGATGGAGTTTGTGACTTAAAATTAATCTTGTGTATATATGTTATCGTTATTAATTTTTTTATTTATTATATAAATTTATTTTATATATTTTTAATTATCTATATTTGATTAGTAGTTAACCACGATGGCTCAATTGTTGGAGATATTTACTTACGATATAATTTAAACTAAAAAGTGCCATTGTGCTTTTAAGTTTATAATTTCTTAATTTACTGATATAGACTATTCTGTGTGCGAGAAGTGTTGGAGTTTTATGACAGTCTCGATAGCCATGTGCTTCTTTACGTCTTATATATCTTACTTCCTTGAATTGTTCTATTTTTTTATATAACACATTTATAAGTTATTACTAAGTTATTTCTTGATAAATTAAGTAATTCAGTCTAAGGATTTAGTGGATGATATTTCTATTTAAAGCCATTTTTATCACGTATTTTGTAAACTTTGATATTTAATTTAGCTCCTTTATGTTAACATTATTTACATCTTTTGATAATACAGAGTCCTCTAATAATTTTTCTATAGTTATATTTAATTATTGAGAGTAAAGTACGGAGTTTGAGTTATGATCAATTTATGAAACTTAAGATTATTAAATTACTATGTCATTGTTACTCATCTTTATGTTATGAGCTTTTAATTGATATTAATCTGATCTGAGTTTTTAAATTTTTTAAAATTGCTTTTGCACGAGTTATCAACTCTGTTAGAGTATTACGTTGAGTTTTACTATAACTGTTATATCATTAATTATATTATTAATATAGTTATTGATATGTTTAATGTTTATTAGATTTTGAGATATTTTTAATTTATTTAATAATTACTTACACACGTAATCTTCGACATATTGGATACTGATTATTTATATGTATTTTAATTTTATAGTTTTTAATTATTATATTGCATAGTGTTTATCTATAAACTTAATTATTTATCTAATATAGATTTATTTGATATCTATACTTTTATCATTAGTTTGACTAAGCAAATTGGTGGATTTGTTATTTAAACAACATATTGAGAAACCATCTCATTAGACTTGCTTTTTAATATTGTGTCTTATGATTTTTTAGGTTATATGTGGATGTACTGAAAGAACCAGATATTATGTTAATAATTTGCTCTCTCATGATGTTTTTTAATTTACTGTTTGCAGTTTATTTTATATTTCTCGTATAATTTACAAACAAGTAAAAGTTTTATATGTTATTTGAATGTTTGTTACTAACTCTTCTTTTTAATTTTATTAAATGTAATCTCATAATATATCGTCCTATTTGAATCACTTACTCATCCTTTTTTGAATTAAACAATGTCTGTATATTATTTATATCTATTATAATATTTCTATAGATATATATATATACAACGAAAGTTTGTATGAATAAAGTTATTGTCATAATAGTGTGTATAGTTGGCTGTGTTACAACTATGGCTTGATTAATGAAAGAGTGTTGCGAGTAATAGCATAGACTAGTGTGTGTAGTACAACGTGAAATTTTCATAGAATCATCATGGAAAAGTGAAGATGGTGTGCAAGGGCTTCAGTGCTGGGGCCACTAATGTTAGATTCATATATCATAAATGATTTACTATTATACTCTTTATTTTCATAAGTTGCAGAGTGATACTAAAGTGGACCACCTCAGTTAGAATAGTGAAAGAGCATAAAGATCAAAAATATCTTGATAAAAGCTTCTGGTGGGAGATAATGCAAATGATTTTAACTAGTAAAAATTGATTAGTTCTTTCACCTCTTCATCCTTGATGTCACTTCACTTAGGTTACTCGATATTAATGGGGATTGTCTTGGTCTTGTTTGGTTAGTCAGAGAGAGATAGATGATTTTATGTGTGATTAATAGCTAGTTAGATTGTTGAGAAGTTTCCCCCCCCTTTTTCTAGTTATAAATGCTAAATAAAATCTACAATAATATTTAGGGTGGTAGTATAAATATATACGCATGTTTTGAAAATACAAATGAACTAAATATAATAGAGTGTATAATAAATAGCTAATATACGCCTATATAAATTAAATGTGAATATGTGCATAAGTTTGAACCATATATGTTAAAATAAAAGGGACGAATATCGAGAGTGAGTTACAGACGTAGATCAACTAAATAGATTTATTGTCAGCGTTTTGTGAACTGTTGTAAGAGTGTATGCGTAGAGCATTGATAAGAGGAGCAGAATTATTTCTAGTGAATCTGTTTATAACTTAGAAAGGACGATTTTTCAAGTAGGTATCGATGATACCGATATGTACCTACTTAAAATAATTATTAAGTTCTCAGATTATACTACAGAATGATTAACATTATTTTTAATAATTGAGAAACTATTGTAATGAGTCAAGTATCCCAGGGGCATATATAGTACATCCAGGCAAGAAGAAGACTATCAGATTTCTTATATAAGAAAGAATGAACTAGTTCTGTATATGAGTGTTGTATGAATATATTCAGGAAATTAGTCTAATCCCACATACGAAGAGAATTGGTTCGATGATATGTACTACACATATCAATACTCAATAAGACTAAAGAAACGAGATTATGATCGTTAAAGGATGTTGGTACAAGAGGTGTTCGGTGGTATTCTAAATTTATTCAGCTCAGAATTCCCATGATTATGTAGCGGTATTGTTAGAACATGACCCTTAGAGTAGTAATGATTAATATATGTGATGAGACAAATATCTTAGTAACCTTAATGCAAATTGGTAATGTAATTCTCGAAGTATCTAGAATCAATATATATAAGAATTCAGTACTTGTACTATCCAATATATGGTGGTGAGTTTTGTAGTACAAACATAGTGTTGGACTATAGCCCTATCATGTTACTTATATGCGGAATTTGAGATGAGCATTATTCTGGTAAAGATCATGATCGAGACAGTCTCTCAGTTGAAGCCCATATTATAGCGCTCGTAATTACAGATTCATCTATAATCCTTAATTACTATAAAAACCTAGACCTTAACCATTACATGGATCACAATACAGTTCACTGAAAGACATGTCTGAGAACACAAATACTTCGATTGATTATAGTGTAGGATCTAAAACTATACTTTCTATAGTAGTATGTAAATCAATAGTATACAATTTTTAGTAAATAAATTTAGACCTGAATTATAATCGAAGTGATTACAATAAGATATAGATCAATGATAAATACATCAATAGATCAATACGATCATAACTATTCTAAGTGACAATGAATATGAGTGATGGTTGATATTGATTTAATTTTAGTGATATAATTATTATACTTTTGTAATTAGTGGAGGTATGTAAAATATCATAAAATATAGTAATAAATAAAATTATATGACTAGGTTTATTACTGTAGATTCAAATAGATTAATTATATAGATCAATAATTAATATAATATCAAATTTAAAACTTCAATATGATATCACAGAATGAGTCGTAGAGTAAGTATTAGTAATTAAGTGCGTCTTATTATAATATTATTTACTGCTTTAATATATATATATGGCTATCAGTTCTTCAATAAAGACGGAAGCATGACGAGTTGTAATCAAAGATTGTAAGAACATAATAGTGATAAAGAAATTATTTATTATTTATTTTATTATTTATTTAGTATTCATTTAATATATAATTTATTTAAATTATTTTTTTCTTGATGATTTTATAAGTAGAAACACATCTATTTTCAAGTAAAAAAACAATATATATTAAACCTTATAAATAACACACATCTCTTCTATAATATTACTAAAAAACTTTAATACTCTAGGCCACTATGCAACACGGCTACCAGCCTCACTCACATATATATTATAATATATATATATAATATAATAGGTGCTCGCGAGAATTGACATACTCTATAGAACTCACTCTTATCATTCACTATTATTATTTATACCTTCTACTATAATATATCATCACTTTATGGTCTTCTAATACATCGTATCTATCTCTATTGTGACTATTCCGACAAGCTTGAGTTTTTCTAATTGTTCTTCGTCTATCTTAATATCAATGGCACTCACATATCGCAAGGACTCCCACCCTTCAGGCCGACTTGCAGCCGCGATACCTGCTTATCGACATCCTATGAGAACGCACGTATCTATCAGCACATCCAATGTCGCATGCAAGTCCCGAACTAACCGTATAACACCTGACACACCAAGCTGAGCGTTACTTAATTAAGTCCCAATATGAAAAAATAATAAAAATAATATATTTTAAATTATTTTTATAGTATAACATGTCAAGTATCTATTAATTACTCCTTTACTATCTATCGATTGATGTTTTTTCAGTTTTTTACTTATCTACAACCCTATATTAAAACTCTCTTCGCTCTACGCAAAATACACTTCAATAATGCTATCATAAAATTTGTTATCGCATGAATTCCTAATGAGTGCGATCACACGCCAGCCTTCTAGCTACGCCCCTAAACATGGTTTTAGTAGACGTGAAATAATTTTGACCTTGACGCAATGGATATATATACTTAGTACATAGTATAGTATAGCAGCACGCCATTACTAGTAGGACCTTACGGTCACAAAACTACGCGTGTTTAATTAAAATAGAGATTTTACAACCCACAACAATAGATTTATAATATATATACCATTGTATGAACATAAATTTTCTATTTTGATTTAATAATTACAGAATGAGTGCGTGTGTTATGAATGTTGTTTGTTGAGTGCTATTTAGCGTCACGCACTAGCGTGTAATATAAAAAAAAAATACAAATCTAAAACACTAGACAAATCTTTCCAAAACTAATCTGGTTTTTGACGCCCGTATGATCTCTTTCCAACCGCTTTAACAATAACCTTAACTATTTAAATCTTTTCATCATTTCCATATAGAAAAAAGTTTGTTTTCACTACCTATATATGTACCATCTAACTGCATATATACTAATATATATATTAACGATAATCAATGTAACTATAGAAAAATTTGTATCTTTATATCAAAATCATAGTACTCAGCTATATAAATGACCAACAAAGCTGCAGAAAATAATACTAGCAATAAAAATCTATATATTATTAGAGTATGTAAAAAGATCATCGATAATCTATTGAAATCAATTCAGCAATCATGCATACATCGATCATTTTAATAAAAACTTAATCTATATAAATGGGCCGAGAGGAGAAGTCCGGCGCATTCTTGCTCCCCCCCTAAATCTTGGCGAGAGGAAGAGTGAATGAACTCTTAATATAAAGTTGGCAATTAATGTGTAATAAAGGTAATGAAGGAAGTCGGTTCTTCACGGTTCGCCTTAAGAACATTCAATAACTGTAAATAACACCATCACAAACACCTATAGATAGTATTGAAAGACAGAACGTATCAAAAATCTTAATAATACATAAATCGTAATTAAGTTAATATATTTTCTAAAATCTATGTGTAAATTCTTCATTATCTTCATTGTCCCTACTTTGTTAAGCAATTATATCTCTCTCAAAGACCTACGCATATAATGTTTATACTTATTTCTTAAAGTTCTTTGATCATTATGTCTCTCTCTACGAGCATCGTTCGAGCTACTAGTCTGGCAAAATCCCTACCATAAATCCTCCAGGTTTGCGAGGTGCCAAAGCTGATTGTTAAATGACCATAGTCATTTAAAGCATGGACAAGAATGCCAATTGTATCATTGCAGCTGAAAAAAACAAGGTCAAAAAAGGTCAAGGTCAAAACCTCAGACAGCACATAAATATATAGAGCAGTTATTGACAGAAGCATAAAAAGAAGATGGATTCACATAAATGTTGCAAGGAATTCGGATAATTGTTATAAACTAGATCGGATTATTCTAGATATTGTGAGTACTGTATTCAGTTCCCCCCCTATATAATATATATATAACTTAATAACTTCAATTAGTGAAGGCATATTAAATACTTATGAATTAATATTTAAAAGTTTGAATATAAATTATAATTGTAATATATATTACTTATATTTATAATATTTATAGCATTAATTTCAATAAAAACTACAATAAAGAATTGTAAGGATTAAAAGATCATGTATCTTGATAGATAGTAGATAAATCTTTGCGTATTTTTATAATAATAAAATATATATATCATTCATACTATATTAATATTATATATTAATATATTATATAATATATCCGTATTTTTGTATATTGTTAATGAATATCCTTAGTATACGTACTATATACATATATACTATATTATATATATATAATATATATATATATTATTATATTAATATATAATATATATTATATTTATATAATAAATATATATTATACATATTAATATATATAATATATATTAATACTAATATATATATATATTAATATATATAATATATATATAATATATATATATATATATAATATTAATTATATATATATATATAACTATATATATATTAAAATAGATACTACCTAAGGTGATATATATATAGTGATAAATAATATAGTTGGGATAACGTTTAAATCTTGTATTCTATATAATTCATTCAGAAAGACAACACGAGCTGATATATATAGTAACTGACGTGAACGAATACTTATAACATTGTTGGACGCCCGACTAGAGATCCATGTCAGAAGTTTCGACTGCTAGGATTCTTGTAATCGAGTAATGAGTTAAATCGGATCCGATGCGGATGTACACGGTCTACTGATCTGTGTATGAGCAATTCAAAGAAATCATATAACAGTAAAAAGCAAAAATCGAACGCTATCGACATACACTTTCCCAACGCAAAACACTATTATATCATGTGCTAGCTATTTCCACAAAGAAACGACATAGTGTTATGCTCATATTCCAGGAATTTGACTTCCCTTGTTCATTTTAGTAACTATCAAATCTACTACATTTCGATTCTATTCTATACTTAAATTTACATTTCTATTTAAATATATAAACCACTGATAACAATCAATATAGTTAATAACTAATATAATAGAGATCATTGGATAGATGATATTCTTCCCAAAGATACTCTCACATATGATCTCTAACTTTCCCACTAATTTTTTGTTATTTCATGTCATCAAACTTGAAATACAACACACACATAACACTTATACATGTACTATAACACGAATCCAATATACAACAACTCAATACGTCAACTTTATTTAACAAGTCATTCACATACGTAATCACATTTCTAACAAACTCCTCTGCGCCATGACTATTCTCCTAATAACTCATCAGAACTCTTTATTTATTTTAATAGAATTTCTCCTATATCATACGAATGGATGCTTTGTTCTTGATTTTTAAATTAACCGGAACTATGCGTAGCCTGTCCATAGTTTCATACTATGGGTAAACACTAATTTTTCTGGCTCATGGAAGGAGTATTATCGAATAGACAAATGGAAACCTATTCGTCTGCGCTTTGTTAAATTTACCGATTGCCGCATCTTTTTTGCAAAGACTTTGCATATTTTCAGATCTTCTTACTACAATTTACCTACATTGTATCACAAATCGACCTTTTCTCACAATAAAACAATTAGAAAAAATATTCTGCATGGCTCTCGGATAGACAACTCATTCACGACTCATATCTATTACTTCTATCCTCTAATTCCCACAGAAATCATCCTTTTGTCTTACGTTGCCCTCTCAGTTATAATCATACATCTAGCTTTAAAATAAGAGGCCACCAACTATCCTGCAAAAATACTCTATTACTTTCACTCTACAACAATACTTTTAAATACACATTATACATGTATTATCATTCCTCTCTTGTAAACGAAAATGTCATGTCGATTCTTACTATCCAATGTAATAGACCCAAATGCATCCTCACTCTAGACTATTATTCTAGCTCCAAAACATCTGATTATGTGAACTATTCACACAGTGCTTCATATATAATCACATCCCTAAATACTTCTTTCTTTGAGTTCACCTACAGATTCACCCTATATCCACCATTCATAAATCAATAGTGTTATAACTTATTTACCGTTAACCTCAGTGCTTAAAGAACATTTATAATCTATCTTTTATTACTATAAAAAATTATCATTTGCCCATATATCTGCCCACCACATAAGAAGTTAAATACACTCAAAATAAATCTATATATTAGATAACTATAATTTAATAGGCATCTACATAATCAACTACTCCTATAACTGAAATAATAAGTGATCAATACTATTATGTATCATCAGATCAAATCATAGAATCCTATATTACATATTAAAATTCATTAATACTAAAATACTATTATAATATATAATATTAATGATTAAATGAATAAAATATAGTGACAATGTAGAAATTATCAGAAAAAGATGGATTATCCAAAATACCTATTCATAACAATTAAGAGTGGATATAATTACTAAATATATGAAATCTCTACAGGCATCGAAAGAAATTATTTAGTTGTTGTCTCTGTGTTTTACTATCCATCAATCCAAATTCTTTAATACACAACACAGTAATAATTTTCTTATCTCATATCCACACACATGAATTTGACTCCAGCTTATGGTGAAACGGAAACCTAATCAAAATATTATACATATACATTACTCTAGAAATTATACACACAACTATCAACTAGTAGGATCCGTCTTCTTGGTCGAATAGAACGAGTTTCATCCTTACAGATCTATACTGAACTCCATTATATATCAGATTAAAGTGTATGAGATAAGACACTTAGAATCGATACATTGACATTGTAAGCGCGAATGCTTAGGAGGACTAAATGATTGAACTAAAAGAAATAAATAGAAAACAATGTAAAAAGCCTAGTCTTTATCTGCTGTATACTTAAAAAAGGATGAAATAATGGTTATTACCTCTCATATTGAACCAAATTTGAAAAAAAAAATAGGCATTATCTAACCACGAAACCACTAGAAAATTCCTCCTAGGGTCTTCTAGACCAATTGTATTAAACATTCAAATAAACACAACCTCCAAATATTACAGACGTTCTAGCAAACCCTTCACAGTTAATGACTACAAATATTATAGTGATATATCTTTAACTCCTAAAAATCCAATTACATGCATTAATAACAATTATGTCACACATGCCATCGTATAACAATATTTAAAAATATAACAATTTATTAACAGGTGGTATAAGAGGAAAAATTTTATTTTCTCTATCTAGAATACATATCCTAATGTGTTCGACTCTATATAAATAAATTAATGGAATAAAGCAGATTTGTATTATTCAAGTATCAAAGTCTGCCTAAAATCGAGTCTACACTTCTGCACACAAACGCTCTCACATCCTGGACACTATCGTAATTTAAAACCAATTACTGAAATGCATGGCACTAGTTTTTCTAGCTGTGGTTATGCTGAGATTAAAAGGAGTAAGTAGTATACTGAAATATCAGTGCACTCATTGGGCCTCATCTGACACTCCTAGAATCACTATGATTATCTTAGTATTCAAAAAAAATTTATTATATGCGCTTGTTGTAATTATCAAAATATACAAAATACCTTAGTAAGATTCTTGTATGTTATTAAGATACTACTAGTAATTAGTTAAATTATATTCCCGTCTTCAGTCATTAAAACATTATTGCTAAATCTCACATTCAGCCTCTCGCTGCATACTCAATTTCTTCTAACAAATCCTAAACGGCACTCATCATTTGATCTAAACTTAAGACCATTAATTAAGAACAACACACATAAAATAAGAGAAGCACAGTATAAGAAGCAAAGGCCTACTCTCACTCGAGACTATACTGTCCAGTACAACCCCCAACTCACACAAAACTTCCCATACGACTTCGCATGCACAGAGAATGCACCATCAAACCACGATCATTCTTGACTTGTGTCATGAGACATATTTTTGTGGTCACACGTATTATAATAATCACAGTTGATACGTCATAAAAACACATATGTATCATGCAATCTCACAATATCCCTAGCTCTTTATTATCTCACATAATTCATTATTAAGCACATAAGTATCTTACATAATTAACTAAAAAAAAATCACTTGAAATAAAAATATAATATAATTTTAATTATATAATACTTAAATTTGCTACTACAAACTTACTAGTATATATATATATATATAATATACTATTAAATTAAACTTTAATTATTTATATAAGAACATACAAATATTTAATCTTATTACTATCTAATATTACATAACTAAAAAACATATGCTACCAATTATTGTGATGATACCCTCATACAACAAAACCACAATGCATTTAATAACTAAGTTATACTATAGTATAACAAAATTTTTTAAATTATCACAATAATAACTTTACTATAACTAAAATACCTGCCAACTATTGCTCTAGTCTCTATACTTATAAATTTACTAACTGGTACCTATACCCATCCCCAATCCATACTGATTCGAGCCATTTACTATTAGAACTTAAATTACACACACTCCGTAGTCACACTGTACAAAATCAACTCCTCTATATTCAGGACAGCCTAGTCGAGAAAAATCTTTTAACAAACGCGATTTTATCACCTTGTAATGAGTGCCCCCTTACTCCTACTATCAACCATGGCAATGCCTTTACTTCTAAATATTTAATATTAACTTCTTTGTCTACCGTTAGTTTACTCCAATAAGACTCGTATCATATAGAATAATATGTTTTATTGTCTGCACTATTATTAATCAATAGATTGACTAAAATTCATTTGATCCCTCTGAGATAGACTGAATTCACTGTCCCTCTGATGATATAAGACAGCCTTAATCTAATCAGATTACATTTTTCTTATCTGACCCAATGTTCTGAGTCTTTGATCTATTTTTCCAAATAACCTCCAATATACCCTCATTCCTCCATCTCTACTCATTGCTAACAGTCCTTATACGATTCACATCTTTCTCTATCTATAAGTCTAAGTCTTCCTTAAAATATTAGCGTGTCCAAATAAGATGGCCCAAACTTGTGCCAAATACACTATACTGCCTAACATAGTTATTATATAATCTGTTGCCACACAATTACTCTATTACTTGTCCTAACATTAATAACTCCTTCTATATACAGTTTTGCTGTAAAACAACATACGATTCATTATACTCAAGCATACTCTTATCAAACATTTATGCAATTATCTTCCTGGTGTAGTGTATATAAGCGATCTTCACTTTCTCAAAATTACTTCTGTTCACTCACAACGCTTATTAAATCTCGCCTTTTTCTTTGGTTCTCACAGCCTATACTCCAACACACATCCATCTGCAATTTAATATACCTATCAAAATTATCTTGTCTTTACTATAATCACACCTAAAATTTTTTCTTGTTCACAGACTCAAGGTTGCTCACAAATATCCCACATCTTATCTATGTGTAAACATATACTTTAAATCATTGTGGATCGAATTAGAACTGCACCGAAATATACAACGTCAACAATTTGTCACACTACAAGAATTATATAGCATATTTCCTTGATTTCGCGACTTCTATATAATGCTTTTATTGTCTTCGATTGTATCTCTTAACGCTATCATTTCACTATTCCAAACTGAGGTGCCACTTTCTAAACTGAGGTGAGCCTAATCTTGATCTATCGTATATCTGATTTTAAACCCCTTACAGCTAATAGTACACCTGTGGCTCTACAATTATTAATCATTATATATTATATATATTGAGTGGAGAACAAAATTAATGTAAGGTCCCCCCCCAGCCAACCCTTTGAGACACACTTCTTCTAGGCTATTACTCCACCAACTATTCTATAGTATTTACCGCGCTGACACTCTCATTACTAGTCCATTATCAGCACTTTCTTAAGAATTAAAACGAACCCACAGTTTTGTGTCATAACACTCTGATTAATACGCATTCATTACACTCTCAACAACAGCGCCACTTACTCACTCTAATCTCCAGTCCCAAGTTCAAAACTACTATACTTCCTTCTCTTGTATTTCACAAACATTCCGAAGCCTTTATTATGATGCCCAAGCATCTTATAAGGGACCTTATTTCTAAGCTTCCAAACACTATAGCCTATATCTTATACATAATTTCTAAACTGCTCAAATAAGCCATCATCTAAATCTTATATCAACTGATTCTACCGATCTCAGCATAGCCACTCACTTAATATCTATTAAATAACTTGTTATTATCCTATATATGTCTAACAGAGTAATGCACTAGACGAGGAAAGAATACCCTTCTTCACATTCCGTGCGGAGTCGTTTACCTATCAATTAAAATCCTCAGTTTGCACTCTTTTGCAAACCCACTCACTTCTAAGAGAATCATTTTAATTATAAGATTTCACTGTGTGAATTCTTATATTTTCACACCTCCGCACTATCTCTTATTTCTTCTACTAATAACCTCATTTAAGTGCTTTTCCTGGCCACTTAGATCATTGGTCATTAACATACTTATAAATCCTGCATTTAAGTACCGCTTGATACAATAAAATTTATCATATGAAAGAGTATATATTAATTACTAAGCTTCCCAAGAACCTAAAACCATGTTGGCAGCCACTCTTCACACATATATCCTTATACTATATTCTCTAACGAGTGCAACTTTCTTCTTCCTTACATAATAATGAAATCTTTCATTTCAAATATTAAGTGTCACCTCAAATCTTGTTGACAACAAATACTCATAAATACTGGATATTAAAATATTATGATACATTAATCTTAGATTAAGCATGTGTTTAATTAGGAATACATTGCTATTAAAAAACAAAACACATTAGCATTATGGGGTATTATGCCCAGCATCTTTAATCTTAGCGCTTTATTAAATTATTCATGTCTGCAAAAGCCAACTTACTGAAATAGCTTAACTTATTCTAAAATTACTGAATTATATAATCACCACCTAAATCTTTTCTTGGTCCACAGACTCAAAGCCAATCCCCATTTCATATCATAGTTAAAACTTTATCTTAGATAGAGAAGTTAAGCTCTAGGATTGAGAATGAGAACACTGTATATGTAAAATTATAAACTATGTAATATTCATATTTAGTCCAAAGTGTATATATAAAAAAACTCAAAAAGAAGTTATTGATACAAAGTAATAAATTATAATGAATAACTTGGGTAAGCTGAATTTTATAACATAATATCTCTTTAATCATAATGATGATGGGCCAATAAATTTTATCTTTACTATCTATCTTAGCAAAACTTAGAAACCTTGCATTTATTTAAGTCCCTTGTGTTCATATAATTTCGATGTTCATTTCTTTATAAATATAGATATTTATCAGAATAAATAGTGGACTTCCTCACAGCAATCTAGACAACACCAGGTGTGCAACACCTACTCCTTGAATATTCCTCGAAATTTCTAATTATATAACCAAATTAATAGTGCTAATACATCCTGTTTTCTATTTTATTCGGCTGAATACTGTTACTTGTATTGCTTTCGTCTTTACTTAACCTATAACAGATTTATTTAACTCAAAATTAAGGACATAATCCTCTATCACATCTATAGCACTCTAGTATGTTTCAGATAATAACTTATAAGCAATAGCATCTATACTTAAAGTCTAATATTACTACATATATCTATACTGTGACCTACTCATCTAAGCACTCTCTTAAGTAATGTTCTAACACAATAAATTACATAATAGTTGTCTGATCAAATATGAACCTACTCTCTCTTCTTTAAATCCGAAGCTCCTAAGTCATCGACACTTCTTTATATACTATAAAATTATATTGTAATATGACTTGTTCAGTAACACTCTTCTCTTAGAACAAATTCCCTTCTACATTTACCAAGAGATGTCTAAAAGCGTTAACTGCTGCGCTATAAAGTACAAACCAATAAATCATTACGCCTGACTGACCTTTCTTTAAAATAAGACATCCATACAATATGATATATTATTCCTATCATCTTGGTTACTCTCCGCACAAAACTGCGTATATAAACGGATCTGTCCTTTTAAAATTACATATTAACAGGCCTATGTCATATGCTAAAAGATATACCCTCTTTTACACGTTAAATTGCTAGATCTTCAATATCCTTTAAACACTCTATCAGCAATGCGCCACAGTCTTAACGCTTGAGTGGTCCAATTATTTCTAATAATGTTTATATCATTTTACATCAAATACTCATATTCTGTATAAGTTCTTATTTGTTTACCATGCTATACAAAAAGACTTATAGTCATTCGAGACTAGTTATCTTAATCTTTCCTCAGTAAACACTGAAGAAAATAAGCATTGAAAATGTCCCTTATCTAAATTCTGAACTCACTAAATTTTCATCAATTTGTTTTAACATTTAACAGGCGACAATCTATCTGATAATTAGCTTACTATATCATAATCTATATAGCTAAAAAAAATACTTTCAAATAGTATTCCTATTATTATTACTTAATCGAAGCAAAATAATTTAATTTCTGCCTCTCTTTGCCTTCTTATGATTAGGTTGTAGTTTTAAACTCATAGTGTGTTATCCCTTTTAAAGAATATCTAATCATTCCCATTACTACCCTTGAATATTTAAAACATTTCGTTTCATTAATTTTCTCTCTTATCTCTCTATTCCACAAACATGTATTCTCTTACACACCCCAATGGTTATCTAAAAATACTGAAACTGATATCGTTTAAAATTTGCTAAATTCCACATGATAAAACAGTTGGTCTTTAAACTCTTTATCCCAGTTAGTTGTACTTAGCATGTCTCGAAATTTGGTAAAATCACCATTCGAATCAAATCTTTTCCTATAACTGCAATTTCGCCAGAAATTACATCATATTATAAATCTAGTATATATGTCATAAGTCCTAATTCCCTCAACTCTATACTTCATCCACCAAACTTTCATTCATAGTAATATTAAGTCTAGTAGGCATCGTATTCTTGTAGGGTTCTTGGACCCATCTGGCGTCAAATAAGTTATGTCTACCAGTAATCCTTATAATAATAATTCATATAGACTTGAGTATTTTAGCAAGCCCAAAATTACCAAATTGAGCTTCACATAGAAACAAAGTGAAATTATAAATCACCCTAATATAATGACTATATAACCTTTTCTTACTTATGTGCATAGCTGCATTCTATTTCTTTCACAATTCCAAGTGTACTAATATCTGACTCTCACTTCCAGAGAGACTATAAAAATTATGCCACTCATATCTAATAATGAATATGTTTGTAGATTATATAATAATCTATTACGCAATATCATTCGTATCTTTCTAAAATATTTCTCTATATGAACCTTTCATTTACTTTTCCAGAACCTTTATAACCAGAGATGATAGCTAACTGGTCTATATATAATATATATCTCACCAAATCTTCCGTACTACCTTATTATATATATCAAGAGTAGGTATGAAACAATTATGCATGTTATCACATTATCAGCTCGAACCTACAATCATAACTTTTTCTCTATATTCAGAATTCTACTTAAAATCATATAACACAGTGCTTGCAAATACGGTACTATACCACTTTTTCAGAATTATACTAATTATAACCATCAGGTCTCATGTAGCTTACATTATGTAAGGTCAATTGATCTTATTTTTTATATAAATATATAATAAACTTTTTTATATATTTTACATCTAAAATTTCAAACATTTCATAGTATAAGTTATTGAGTTATTTTTCAGATACCTCGGTTCGAAGTACAAGAACCTATTATCTCCAAGGTAACTGTATATCTATCATTCTCCATACACCACGTAATATCACATTATTCACAAAAATAGAACAGATCGATTATTGTAATATTGCTTCGAGGAAGTTGCATTTTCATATAAAATGATTAGCCACGATATTCTTGAGTCGGTATTAGACTCACTGACTCAAATATTGTCAAATTCACACAGTATATAAATAAAATTATAAGAATAACACCACTCTGTAACAACAGTATAATTTATCTATACTCTATGTTATATATCATATAAAAAGCATTAAAAATAATTTTCTTATTTTCATCTAGATTCTTTATATGAACATTACTATTATAACCTATTTCTAAATTAAATTCTTGTAAAACTTTTTTTCTTATTGACTGGTTAAGATCATTTCTATTTTCCATTTAATTTTTAAAACATTTCGGTACTTTTTTTATCATTAATATTTTTACTTACTATAATCTTCTACTATACACCAAAAAGGTTTACTCTTTCACACCCATTAATGATCTTATTAGATTAAAATAGTATAATGTATCTAATTATTACTGCCAAGTATCAGATTAACAAGACTTTGTTAATTATACACTAATTTAATTACTACTGTGTATCTATATACAGTTATTTACATAAATATACTTATGCATTAAATCACGAATTGAATCAAGGTCCAAATCACGTAGACCTAACCTATATATAGTATCTATAGTGCTGATTATAACCTTGCACTTATTAATTTTCTAGAGTTGTCAGGTAATCTCTATTTCTTTAAAAACGTTAGATATTTCTCTCAATACGTTAGGCACTGAATGTGAGTCTAGTGTTTATGTCTACTATACAGCGTTAGGTTAACTGCATAACTAACTATATAACCATCACTATAACCCTAAACCTTAAATATGAATATGTGTAAATCTGAAACAGATATGCTTAACTTATACCCACACTCCTACTCTACAGAATTTTATATGTAAATGGTTTAAGAATAATAATACCTGGAACTGAAATCAAATACTAATCCTAATCAAATATTGGCTAGCTTTAAACATAATATATATATAATCTACTCTTAATAAAGATTATAATATTAAATATATATAAATTAAATATCTTAATATATATATATATATAATATAATATAATATATATATTACAGATAATATTCAATATTAATAATTATATAATATATATATATTAATAATAATATATATATATATATATATATATATAATATAATAATATATTATAACCTATATATTTAATATATATTATATATAATTATATAAATTATAATTTTATTTAAATTTTATCTATTAAATGTATATTATAAATAACAATATTCAATGATATAATATATAATAACTATATAATAAAAAATTATCTATATTTATTGAAAAAAATAAATTTTTAATGTAATATTTTAAGCTGATAACCGGGTCAGTACCATACACGGGTATATATATATCGATACATAATAATATATATTTATATATAATTAGATATACATATATATAATTATATATATATATAATTTGAGTAGTAACAACTCGATATCGATAATTATTACTAGTATATTGTAGAAATAAACATATTCAAATTATCAAAAATATACTGCAGTAACTGCAACTAAAATAACAATTAAATAATATATATATATATATATATATATATATTATCCGATAGGAATTAATCTAGTTATATATGTCTTATTATCAAGTCTGAACTGTTTTATTTATAACTACAGTAAAATTAATACCTACTTTAAATTGTAAAGTATCTATGATGTGTGTTGCATATAGATATTTATCTGATCAATGTATGAAAATCATATAAAATATATTATTGTACTCTTAAACAATAATAAATATTTTATCTTATAAATTGTATCTCTTAATACCAGAAAAAGAAATCCCAAAAGTGTTTACCTTGCGAAGAAGTAAAGCGTATAATTATCTATTGAGGCAGGTTTATAATTTTCAGTATGGTGAACTTGCTATGTTGTCCAACATCTAGATACTAATATAATTAGAGTTATCTTTTATTGTTCAATAATGTATTACTTCCTCACTATAAAAACATCACTATACTATCTAGAAAATAATGACACTCAAAAAATGTGATCACACGATACATAACCTTTTGAGAATACACAAGAGTTTAATTCATGTTCAAATGTTTTTTACTATTTTAAATATCTTATTTTATGATATAATAGAATTTTCTCATGTGTTATATAAATATTTAGATATTGTATAACAAACATTTAAATTATGCGGATTACATGAAATAATAAACCAAAATCTATAATGATAAAACCTTATATATAAAGTGACTCTCTCGGAATTTTTTAATAAATATAATTTATAAGAAATATGAGTCGTAGTTTATAAATATTGCAATTTTACGACTTAGGATACCTTTTTAATATGTAAAATATTTCAGAAGAAAATTATTTTCTTTATGCTTAACATTTTTAAAGGCTTTAGTTCTTATTACTTTAAGATATTCGTTTAGTATGATAAGATATGTTAATTTACCTAAACATATTAGAAATTAGTATAATACGTATAGATCTTGCTATGTATCATCATTTATCACATCAAAACTAATTAATAACCATACATAGTTACTCCTGAACATATCATATTAAATTTACGCTGCGGAAGATGGATACCTAATATATGTATAATTAGGATCACAACTAAATATTGAAGTCAAATGGTCTAGTTATGGTTAATACATAACTTTTTAGGGCTCTATAATACTATTTTCTTAAATGAGAGTGAGTAAGGCGTATACATATTTTTTTGTTTTCATTCTTTATTAAGTATAATTATCCTGTAGATTTTATGAAATCTGGAGTATGACGACCTCACTATCTGCTAAATTACTTTATCCATTTATTTTATTTTAAATACAGTATAAATTCACAGTCATACTATATCTACTATATATTATTTGTACGGATACAGGAGGTAAAAGTATATATTTTTTCCAAGTTGTTAGTGTAGTGTCTCTGTCTGGGATCACACTAGTATAACTCAAATTAAAGATGAATGATAAGATATTCAGAGGAATAAAGAAACATATGTTAATAAATAAGTTAAACCGCTTATAATAATGGGTATTTAAATCCAATAACTTATTTCAATATATTAAGTGATCAAAAAAATAGTTGTTAAAGAAAATGCCACACAAAACATAAAAAATAGTTGCTATGATAACTCACCGTTCCTTCTCCAAAACAATCTTCTCTAGGCTTGGCTTAAAAGTAATAGATTATATGTATTCAACCGTGCATTCAGATATCATGCACCACATTCACAAGAGACAAATAAAAGTAAGACAGTTCTTCAGTAAATTAAAGCGTTCAAACTCCAACAGTAAGCCAGTAATCATGGTAAAAAAGCAAAAATAAAAAATATAATTATACGACTGCGGTTTATTTAGATGAAGAACTTTTTAATCTAAATCAGGGATGCTTAAAATCAAGTTTCTTTTGAAGACATTACCAGTATTTAAACCCAGTTATAATTAAAACACTACGCGGACTTTAGATGCTTAAAGCAAATGCAGTTAGAATTCAAAATAGATGCGATAGTTTTTATAACAGCTTTAAGCTTTACAAATAAAAAGTATTGCGCCTTCGACATTTACTTCATTACCACATTTACCTATGATCTTTGTTTAATTTAACTTTGCTTTAAAAATGAAATAAGTTAGTATTGAATGTAAGAAAACTTAGTGAATGTTCTCTAATTATTCATTGTAAATCTATCGTTCGAGTATGTTAAGGCGTACAAAAAAGCTGACCCAAATTATATCATATATGTTTATTCTTAAAGGATTAATTGTTGCATTCAATATGAACTAGTGACGTATTGTCCAGTCCACCAATCGTATTTGTTGAAACAAGTACATACCAAATACACAAACCACGACACTTTAAGATAAATTGTCATATTGATAGTAGACGGTGAAAATGCTCGGAAAAGACCGAACTCGAAATAGTATATAGATTAATATTAGTCTACTTAAAATATATTAATTTATACTGGAAACATTTGTATAGATTACTATTTTATAAGCGTAAGGGTAAAGAATTACAATACATAATTTTAATAAGAGTACTGGATTTGCAGTTTTAAATAGGGAGATAAAATATGAAAAACAATAAACTAACATTAAATATAAAGATACAATACCATACAAAAAAAATATCCATAGTGTACACGAGAAGAATATTTTTTAGAGGTAAGAGATGGTAAGATATGTAGTTGAGATAGCTGTTTATCTGTCACGTCATTAATTTTCTTTCATATGAGCTACAAAATTTGTTATATTGTTTATTATAATAGAATTTTAGGCATTATTTAATACTTATTACAAATTT
The DNA here is from genome assembly GCA_015478945.1 of Trachelipus rathkii. Taxonomy (NCBI): domain Eukaryota; kingdom Metazoa; phylum Arthropoda; class Malacostraca; order Isopoda; family Trachelipodidae; genus Trachelipus; species Trachelipus rathkii. The sequence goes on from JABUQX010040811.1 coordinate 58,556, forward strand.
TAATATATAATAAACAATATATTATAATAAGTAAAGATAATTTAAATATTAAATATATGATATATTTATATATCGTAATAAAACGACCTGTATTACGGTCTATATTTTTTAGCCACCTCCAAAGTTCAGTGAAATATGAATGAGCATTATTAATAAACTATTAAAAAAAATTTAATATTATTATATATATAGATATCTTTAATTATTATTTTTTGTTGCTGATTACCTACAAATATGGCATTGAATTTCCAGAAAAAATAATATTAATAAAATATATTTGATGCTAGATAGAGATAATCACCAAAATGAGTAGCCACCATTACACTATTCTTAGTTAAGTGGTCCCATACTCTTCTACGTAATAACAATCCTGATTCTAGATTATACGCACCACTGTAAAGTAATACTAAATACACACTTTAGCACTGCCAAATTAATCTCTCCTCACTACTACCTATGACTATATACTCATACAAAGCCATATACATTCAAAGAACCTCTTGACTTAGATAGATTACAAAAATCTTTGTAATCCTTCATTTTAGATTTGATATGAGTGTAATCTTTGCAGTAAAATCTATGTGTCTACTTACCTAAACTTATTAACTCATTATCATTTACATTAATTAAACCTCAAAAGTAATAAGATAGAAGTGTAATCGGACATAAATTAAACACCTCACCAAATTATTCTACATATTATACAACAAATATAGAAATTTCATTATTTATGAAAAATTATATAAATTAGAAAGAGATACAATATATATTATAGATAAAAAACACTCTAATTTAATTATCAACTTATAGAAGAATATATTAGTAACCGCCTTTCTCAATAATACTCTAGTTTAAGTTTTCTCCCAGTTTATGTAATATTAATCACACGTATTATCATAAACCAAAAAAAAATTATAAATCATCTATTTCATCACAATCATAAAAGAATACCAAAGTAGATATAAAAATGAGTAGATAAAGGTTCATTGGCGTAAAAAGGAAATTTTATAGCTTAACAACTTTCTCTACCACAAAATAAGACAAATATAATAAATTAATAATTCAACTACTTATTTTAGTATTAAAAAATAAAGAATATAAGGATGTTCAAGCTTTAGATGATCAATGTTCTGTGTGCTCCCTCATTCAGATTTGTCAACATATTATATTCATACTATATTGATTGAAACTAGAGATATTTACTCTTTGTATTAGTTGCCACCTTAAACTAACATATAGCTAATAACTCTTTCGTAGTAGTGTTAACATAATAATATAATAAGATATACTATGAGAGCTTAGTAAATAAGGAAATACGCTACATAAATGTTACTATTTTATGGCCCTATTAGTCATTCCAAGTTTAATATCAAGAGTGTTATGGAGAATGATACATCAGTAATATATATATACTAATACCTATGTGTAAAAAAACAGATATGATGTATACTTAAATCAGTGTTTAATACATACTGATCCTTTTTCACTATAAATCTGTTTCAGTTGACACCTTGGGCATATCCGCCATAATTGCATTCACTTAACTACACGAAGTTTCTTATGAAACTCGTAATTACTTAGAAGTACACTGTTTCTCCACAATAAACCTAACAAAAAAAATATATCTTAATATATTTGAAATCATCTGAAAAAAAGATGGGGTTCACTAAGATGTAGTTGCCATGAATGATTCACTACATATCCAGTGCCCTATTGTAAATAGAGTTAAAATGGTTAAATTGTCTTAAGGTAGACCTCAAGCAAGAAACAGCCTTATTAGTAATTTGAGATAATGATCATTATAGGTAATTATAAGTAGGTAGTATAGTTGATAGCTGAGTAAGTAACCCGACTTTGAGTGTTCTAAAATAGTATCATAATAGATGGAGTCCACAAAAGTATAAATTTTCATACTTACAAATAAATCATTCAAAATGTGAAAACCATCAATCAGATTATTTCAGAAAAGTATAATATATCAATTCTTTATGCATGTCGATATTAATATATAACTCCTTAACTAAAATAATTTCATCACTATAATAATTAATATAATTGTTAGATAGAAGCATATAACCAAGATTCTAGACTATTTGGATGCTAGAGAATCGAGACTAATAGATATTATATTGACTGCCAAAAGATAAGAATAAAATATCCTTTATACTAGCTTATCATTCCCAAACACCCATTTTAAATACTCTCATCTATCACACGAGTATTAAAATCTGCTGAGTAATAACAACAAGCGAAGAGGGCGCCGTTGACCAATATATCTGATAGTACGAAACAAGAACATTTTTCAGTGTTTCATGATTTATAATTATGTAATGAAATAATTCTTTATGAGTAATCCAGTTGTGACTGGAGAAGAACCTGATTAATCACTGAAATAACTATCACTCTCACACACACACTCATCACACACTCCACCATACCAAGTTTGTAAATCTTATGATACTGAGGAATTCTCATTTTAAAGAATTATAAAAGGATACCTAACTGAGTTCTCCTTGTATGCTTCGATTCACACACAGTCAGAGCGTAAATTACTTATATAAACGTTGATAAACTCCACGTCTAACTTGGCTACTTAGAATTCAAGTTTTCATTAGAGTACCATTACATAGTCGTGCAGAGTATTGCCGTACATAATGTGACGAAGTTTGCCAGGAAGGAGCTAGACACCACGATCTTCGAGACAGCTATCTTCACAGTAATGTGCTCTGTATGATATAGTATCTTACATAACATCCTGTTTTTCTATTGACTTAACACCATCTGTAATAGCAATACACAAAATCACACAACATCACACCACATCTTTATTAAAACACTCATTTGCAATATACACTATATCCACTTTTATTCTTATGAGCTTTTCCTCATTGACTTTGTCTGGATTCCATTGGTACCTTAAACATCACCGATCAAAAGCATGTGACATAAGTACTAAAATAGTATAAATTTCAATGATTACTCACCATCATGCATATCATGTCGGTTAATTTACAGGATATTTTCAATTGCAGTTAAAATTCTTCTCAAATCCATCTAAATAATGGTTATGTGAGTTCTTGTACTATCAACTATTACTCTACTTATTCAAACACAATACTAAGAAGAAAACAATAACAAAAAAATCATAATTTATCTTACTCATTAAACATATTTACGTGTTCCTGAATACTATGAAGTTCAAAAGTCAGATGATGATTGCTTAAAATATCGACAAAACCTCTTAAATTTATAATCATATTCTATAAATCTATGCTCCTTTACACTTTTTGTAATGCAACTTAAGTTCATCAAAGTTCCATCTTTTACCAGTGTCTCCTATGTCACTTCCACTATGTCTCAATATAGTGATCCTACTTACTCGATAATTAAACAGTTATGTCCTTTCTTGCATTCGATCTATCTTTCCATATAGCATGGGTCTACGCAGTTTTACAGGATTGTGTGATTTATCTTTACTAAGTAATAGATCGCTGCATTATACGTAGTAAGCTATTATTAGACCCTGTGAGACTCATTGATCCATCGAGTCTTTTTACCTTCCTCGCACACCCTTGGTTTATATAAGTTTGCCCATCGCACTGTTTTTACACTTATTATCCAAAAAGTTGTTTGAATTGATGATTGTACGTTTATATAAATTGTAAACATTTGATTCAATATCTCAGAAAATACTATTGCATTATATAATTGACAGATTATTATCCTCAGATGAATCTCTGTGAAATCTCTAGTTGTAAGTAGCATAGTATGAGTAATCTGATAGTTAGTGAAAGTTCTCATATTAGGTATTTAATAATAATAATTGTAGAGTGGAGTGTTACTATAAATAGATTCAACTAGTAAGCATATTTTATAGTTACTTAAAGTATTCATTATGATGATCTATCTGGAGAACCCGTAAAACTTAGCCTGTCTGCGTGACATGATCAAATCACTACCTATCCGTATCAGTAAATAATAAACTTCTAACCGTTACCTCAAATTCTAGAGGCACTCCGATGAGAACTTTCTCTTCTATCTTGAGTATTACCAAGGCAATACCAAACTATATGATGATCTAGACGCGAAAATTAATATTGTACGTGTTCTGTACTATCTACTAATAAATTATGAAGAGCATATTATAGTCAATTATGAGTGAAAAATGTTTTACAAGATCTTAATATCGAACTTCTATAATTTCAATGCAATTTTAGATCAGCACGCACAAACTTCATTGTGTTATGATTATATAAACTTATATAAAACATGACAAAAAATTATCAATGATTGATTCGGTAATACATATTCGCATCTAACTATAAATCGTACATTCTTCAGAGAACCTCCTTCACCTCTTAACTTGCTGTCAGATGGAGCTTTAGTTCAATTTCTATTTTTTCCCTAAAATTTCTAATCATCCTCCATTAAGCCTGATTTTTAAATGTCGTTTTATGTTTTTTGATTGATTCCGCTAATCCATTCACTACTTGTAGAGATCACAGAATCTTGATATCCACACCAACCATCACGCTATATCCTTTAAGACATACCTCTTAATTAGTGAAAATCATATCAATATTTACATTAAGAGAGAAAGTTTCCCGCAGAATGGAACATCCGTAAGAACACGCTTAGTTCTTAAAATCTCTCCTCTCAATTCGCTCGTTCCCAGACTTCTATTTACAAAAATCAAAATTTGATATTTTTTGATTTTTCAGAAATGTTCATAATAGCAACATGATGCGAAGAGGAGCTTCAATTAGTATTTGCGATGATTAGTAAAAGCAATTTCAGTATGTAATAGTGTTACATATATTTGTATTAGAATGTTCGAATTGTAAGAAATTGTGACTTCCCCGCCTCAAACTCTAATACCTTTCGCTATCTTTGCATTGATAATCTGTTCATATGTACCAAGATGTCACAATGTGACATCGGCAATTACTACTACGTTCAATGTAACCTCGTCTTCTATTAAGGTGTTTCTAAGCTCGGACAATATAAGTTACGTCATTTAATTTCTACCTTAATTATTGATTAGTGGTCCTTGAAACACTTTCTTGTAAATTTGTTTCAAAGTGAGATCTCCGTGATTGAACTTTAAAGGCTACAAGTTGACCTAGGGAGTAACGGTGTACCGGTATCATGCCCTTCATGCGCCAATACTGGGTAACACTTGTTCCATGTTAGATTGATTGGGGATGGCACTCCGGGATGGGCATCTCTAAAAAGAATTTCCGTAGGAGTTTTGCCTGTTTCTGACAATGTCTCAGAGATGTATACTGTTAATATACTGTGGCAATATAAATATCAAGGAAGCCGATCTTTTGAAAGAAGACACGAAAATACCTGTTGCAGAAGTTCTGTTTATCTTCTACGTTCCGCATAGATGAAGGGTTGTACGAGTTGTGATAAACAGATAAATTCCTAAGACGGGAGCAATTTTTCAAAGTAGAGGGCTCTAATTCTCCTGCATATTCCGACATTAGGTCTTTGATGGAGCATTCACTGGTAAAGAACGGTTAGATAATTTTCCAAAAGCTGTTTGTTACGATTGCATCATGCTTAAGTTTGTTATTGCGACGGCAGCCAACCAGTTTACTTATATGGTCTATAAAAACGACTGCATAGTTATTTCCTTTGTTAGATTTAGGCAATTGTAAAAGATCAACTGCTGTGAGTTCAAATGGATGATAAGTGTTAATCTTAATCTTAGGTGGTGCCCAAAAGACATTTGAAATTTTGGCGAGTTGACAAGTATGACAAGATTTTGTGACATCCTGGCATATCATTCGCAACTTGGGATGCCAAATTATATTTTCGATAAGAGCATAAAGTTTATTCTGCCCTATATGAACAAATTCAAAATGATTTATTACAACTACGTGTACAGCAAAACTGAACGATACCACATAGTGATAATGATTATTACGATTACAGTGGATTATGTGGTCATCTTGAATAAAAAGAAAGTTTCTTGATCGGCTAAATAATTTTAAA